>LS510098.1:19477-36256 GCA_900490845.1 Pristionchus japonicus
GAAGCTTTACTCGGGTTTTGCCTTCTTTACTATTGAGATGGTATTTGTTGAAGAATAGCTATTGCTCGATTACGAAGCAATCGAATTTCAGACTCGAGACTGCAGCCCAGCAGGGACGAGGATGGTACGATGATATTGTAAGGAGGAGAGAGGAGGCAGCAGCAGCCATTCGAGCTGCCGAAGTGGCGAAGATGGCCCGACAACGACAGTTCTTCACGGATAATGTGAGTGTTTCCCTTGTCATTCGAATCTTTCGCATCAACCTTCGGCTTTATCAACAACTTCATCATTTTCTTACAATCTAAAGTATTTTGAACGATTAGCTGGAGAACACTAGCGTTATAATAGTGTTGCAGGCGTCGAAAGAAAATGGAGAAGGAATAAGATATGTTTTAGTTGGAAAATATCATATGAATAACTGGTATTCCTCTTTCAGCGGATCCCCGCTGCATACCACCCGCATCCCACTTTGGATGGCCCCGTTCCGTGCAAGCAGTACAACTGGGAACCGTACATGGGACACAAGGTATGCATTCATTCATTTGACAGGCTTACTTTGTTCAAAATTAGCTAAAGAAGTGTTTTGGGAGTTTGGTTAAATTACTTTGTAATCAACGTTAGGCTTATTTGATTAGATCCTTCGAAACATGTAGGAAACGGTAAATCTTACCCTCCCCTAAAGTGTCGATGGGGACGAAAAGTTGATCGCTGATCTCATCAATTCCATTCCAGTTCTACCTCAGTGCCCGCGAGAGGGAGTGGTACTACACCCAATGGACCCTCGTCTACAATTGTGCCCGAGTGAAGGTCTATTGCTCCGTCACGGACGCATTGCAAGTAAGTCTTTTTCGAATTGCCTTTTCCATTCTACGGTGCCAACTAAGCAAATTTACTCTTTTGATATCCACTCGATTCGGAAACCTAGATAACTCTAACATTTGAAAATCATTTGAACGGACAATGAACATTCATTTCAGCACGTGGTCAACTCCCTCAAGAAGAGCAAATTCCTGGAAGGATCCCGCTGTCCGAGAGTCAGTTTCATTTCGATTATGTCTTCTCAATTATCTCACGAAAATTAGCCTCCAAGAACGCCTGTGAAACTCTTTTGCAATCTGAGCTAAAAACTGATCACCTTCTACACCACTTGCATTGCCATTCTTTCAGGCGCAGTCTCATTTGATGCTGCGGGAGTGGTTCGATGACATGATAAGACAGGACCGTATGGATTCCGTCCGCCTCACTGTCAGTTCCTTGATTCATTCATTTCTATTCACTTGCTCATCTTTTGATGATTCTGATCACGACAAAACAATTCTAACTAGATTTTTAAACTAAATATTTAATTTCAGCCGGCAGAGAAGGCCTTCCGAGACAGTCTCGGACCTCACTTCATGAGGGATATGCTCACACTCCCCCTCGAGATGCGCCTCCGAGAATGCCCCGTCGATATGAAGAAGAGGGTACGTTTTTGTCTACCTTCTTAGTTCTTCTCGAGTGCTGAATGGAGAGTGTCAGGCCATGAGATAGATTTTTTTTTTTCATTTCAGAGACTCCTGGAACCAGCCCTTCAGATGTTTGTGTACTCCGTTCCTGAGAAGGAAGAGTTCGGAATCGGAAGATGGGTTGACCCCGTAAGTACTTCTTCTGCTATTTTCTCTTTGATTAGCTTACTTTCCGATCCAAGAGAGTTTAGAGTTTGAATTGAACTAAAATGTCCCCTCCACAACAACTTTCCTTTCAGTACGGATTTGCCTGGCCAACGAAGGTGATCAAGGAGCTCCCCTGCATCACCAAAGCACAGGTGACCATTTCGATTACCTTATTTTATTATCCTTACAAGTTAGTTCGTTTTAGTGTGAAGTGCACAACCTCAAAAACATGAAAATCAATAATATCAATTCAGGAGGAGACCAAGTGGGAAGCGTTGACGCTGGACCGGGCCGACGAGAACAGGCTGCGTGCCCAGGTACGGTAGTTTATCGATTGAGAAGAGTCATCCTGTTCGAATGGAAGTTCCATTATGGAATACTTAGATTATCCAGAATACTAATGGACATTTGCTTTTCGATGACACCTAGAGCGAGTTGTGAAAATGTAAAAAAAAAACTCGCCTTCAAATGGTCTATTTCAGAATTTCAACGACGATTGGCACTTCTTCGAGAGGAGATTGAAGAAAAAGAAGTGGGGGAAGCTCGTCCTGGAACTCTTTGTGAGTTATCTCATTCATTTGCTTCTTCCATCACTTTAGCATTATCATCAGGTTGTTAGCGAAAAGTTATTCTTGAGTTTTAAGTTGGTTAACTTTATATTCAAAGATCAGATTGAGTAAAAATGTAGTAATAAATGAATTACGACATCAACGTATTACAGAGAGTCCGCAATGCTCGTCCCTACGGAAAGAAGATTAAGAGCGAGAATCCTCGCAAATCGCCCGTCAACGAGTGGGAATATGACCAGTGGCGCCCTGAGTGAGTATTTTAGCTACTCTGATATGCTCATTGTAGCAATATGGCAAAAACGAGCACTCAATTTATCTATTCTGCACTCTCTTTTGCTCTTTCCTGAATAGATCGATCTATCTTGGCTTCACTTGACAACTAGACAGAAACAAGAGCATGAAAAGGGTAGAATTTCTAAAATATCCCTTGCAGCTTCATTGGGCCCAAAGAGCGGGAGTACCATATCCCGCTCGGTCCTATGTACAGGCGCTATTGCCTCGAGAAGACGATCTACCCTCTTCGGTGAGATTTGTTTTCGATTATTTAACCTTCTTTGAAAAGATCTCTCTTGTATTTTGAACTAAAAAGTAAGAACGAAACGGAGAGCTGGAAACAACTGAATATTTCAGTGAAGCCAACTTCAACCGCCTTCTCGAGGCAGAGGGCGAGAGGGATGATGTGAGTTTGATTTCCATCTCAGATTAAATAATAGATTACAATGCAGAACCGCTATTTGCGGAAATTCATCGTCTACTGGGACCTTTGGGACTACTATTCCCTGCTCCAGTAGATGGCAAACCAATCCAATCCAACCCCAACAATATGTGAATCTCTACTATGTCAATCAATTCAATCTACATTATGTGAATCTCCACTATTGCAATTCCTATCTCTTTCCAATCTCTTTCTCTCCAATTCAATCCAATTCTTTCCCCCGACCCAATGGAATCGATGTTTTGCTTTTTTCGTGTGAAATGATTGCAAGATGAGAAGCCCAATTTCCTTCATCAAACATTACTTGCAATTCTAATCGAATTCTAATCTCTTTGTATTCCAATCTCTCTCCATTCAATTCGTTCCCCGACCCACTTGCAATCGATATTTGTGTTAATTGAGACCAAGATGACAGCTCGTTGAGACCTTCCCTTCGTTCTATTTCTCCAATTCTCATCCAACTTTTCCAATCCCCTTGTCGTTCGAACCATTCAATGAAATCTCTGTAGACATCTGTTCCACTCCCAAACCAGATGTGTCCATTTGAGAGTTAAGATTTCCTTCAATTTTGTTGTTAGTTAGTAATGCTTGGGAATTAGTTTGTTCGTTAGTTAGATATTTAGGCACACACGCATAATATTTATTTCGCATACTATGTTGTAACAAACTTTTGCGATAAATTTATACGGGTAATTCACCTATGTTTCTGTGATTGCGAATGGATCAATCAGAACTCAAACTCATCGTCTCCTCAATGAACAATTCAGTCCAACGAGCAATCCAAAGAATGACCTCCACTTCAATACTTCATGTAAGCGAATGCTGCCAAATCACCTACGGTACTCATCGGTCAGTTAGTCCCTCAAACGCCCAACATACTTCAATTTCAGAATGATCCTCCTCAATCTTCTCTTCTAATGGCTTCGCCTATTCCCTTCCCCTAATGGACTGGAAGGCACTCTACTCTATGGATCTAAGCACAGTCGAGCCTACGGAATCGTCATGGTAACTGTTCCTCATCTTTCCTCTATCGATTCATCCATTCTTCTTAAGATACTCATTCTCACGAATACGATCGATGCCGGAACATCCGAATGACAATTCTCGTGATCAAATCGAGTAACTTCTATCAATGAGCGGTCAGAAATTTAACTGTTCACTCTTCGAAGAACCGAGACTGCTCTCAACAGTTTTCTTTTTTCAATCTCAATTTCTTTCAATTTCTGTCTCCGATTTCAACTTCATAAGTTCAGATACCGTGTCAACGCCTGCTATGAAGTTGAGAGGAAAATGAGTAATTTTTAATTCTTCTGCAGACGAGGTGAAACATTTGAATGGAGACTTTCAGTTTCTTTGCAGTCAGTGCTTTTCCCTTTCGACTTTTCTCTTTCTTGAGTAGTTCGAAGATCTCTTTGAATGGGCGAAGTAGAGAGTTAAAAACTGAGGAATATGTGAACTACCCTAGTGGGCACATTCAACTCTGTTGTGGATAAAAACGCTTGTGCTGACAATTCTGACATTTTGAAATCATGCCCTCTGGCTGGTTTCCTTGTCTCTCAGTCTTTCTAGCGTCCTTCTGGCGTGTAACTGGCGTCCATTTATATTGGTGCGTTTTGTATGTGGTCATTATAGAGTAGTTTCATAGCATTGCTCTTCTGCATTTCTCATCTGATCCCCTGAGTGCCAATAGCTCATAATTTTCCCCATTTTATTCACTCGGGTTTCCGTTGAGGTCTTATTTTCGGATTTCAGAAATTCCTCAAATTGAGATGCGTTCTCTCCTCGTCGCTCTGGCCCTCGTGGCATGCACTCTCGCCTTCAAGGTACGATAACCTCCTACGATACGGTGCCCAGGCTAATCCAGACGGGACCATGACTGATCTTTGACGTTCCAGGATGAGATGCTCTCTTCCAACAGAATTCTCGAACAATCTCAAGAAGTAACCTTTAGCACATGTGAAGAATGCAAGAGCGTAAGCATTTTTGAGTGTATTGAGATGTTCAGAGCCGGAACAGGAAGCCGTTCACCGGAGAATAGAATCACGAATAGAGCCGGGAACCGTAAATTGCAGATCGTCCACCGCGTCGTCACTTCCATCGACGATCCTCAGATGCTGGCAGAGCTGAAAGTCCTTCTCAACTCTCTCTGCCTCACGGTAAACATCGAGAATACGGAGAATACGGTAGTCGATACGGTATCCAATCATCGATTTGCAGACAGGATACGAAGTTGAGTGCAAGGGAGTCGTGAGTGTGCTTGAGATCATCGTCAGGAGACTCGAACCATACCTTGTGAGTTTGGAGAGAGTCAGAGGACATTCGGGTCTCAGGCTAGCAAAATAAGAGGCACGCCAGAGGGTATTTTCTATCGGGGATTCGATACTCCAATCAATAATCGATAATCCTCATCTCTCAGCACGATGAGGAGGCAGTTTGCAAGAAGATGTTCCTGTGCCAGAACCCCAAACTCACCAACTTCCATCGTATCGGACAGCTCTACCTCAAGAATGCCATGGACAGAGTCGACGGAAAGGTACGGTCGAGTACGGTAGTGTAAGAGTACGGTAGTTATACGGCATCGATTGTAGGACGCGACCAACGACTTCGTGTGTGACGAGTGTCAGCTTGCAATCATCGAGTTCAAGAAGGCCGTCGATGACGTCTACGAGAGAGATGCTGTGAGTGAAAGTCTTACTGAGTTTAGCAGATCACTTAATTTTGGGCATTTTGAATAGAGCCTATCAACAACTTCCCACTAACGGCAGCAAGTTTTCAAATGATTCATTGTAGGTGAAGACATTCATCTCTGAGAAGATCTGCAAGCACATCCCCAAGTACTCCGGAGCAGTGAGTTATTCAGTTATTCAATTAGCATAATTAATTATCATATTTTCAGTGCGATCTGATGCTGGAGGAGTTCCTTCCCGAGCTCTGGCAGTCTCTCGATGCCCTTCTCGCCAACTCCAAATCGGTAAAACTTTCAGTATTTAGCAATACGTCGATTCTTTAGTCCTTCTGCAAAACACTACATTTTTCCATTACAGGCGTGTGCTCAAATCGGATTCTGCCCCAAGCAAGCGAATCTTCCCTTCAACATGGTTGCTGCTTTCTACACGGGTATCAAGGCCATCTAAGGCTCCACCTACAAGCTCCGTGTCATCCATCACAAATCCATCCATGACTTGTTACGTACCTACCAAAACGATAAAATGTTCGCCTACAGTCTCACACCAGTTCTACGTTCATGAATTCGTATGTTCGCCTTCGTTTTTTTACAGATTTCAAATGCAAATGTATACCCGAAGACTCACGCTGTAATCAATACATCATTCATTCCATTTCATCTCTATATACAAAAATTGAGCACCAAACAGATTCTCAATAGATGCCGATCAACAACATTTACTCGTACGTATTTCAATTAAATTTGCTAGGGGGAGATTAGTTTAATCGAGGTATCACAATATTCGAGTTGATCTTTGATCTTTGAAGTTGATCTTTGATCTCTATTCACTCATCGTCGTCTAGGTCGACCACTTGCGGCGTCCACATGCACGCATCGTCGAATGCCACCTGCAATTTACGAAATTTTACAAAAATCACTAAAACTAATTCAATAAGCTACCGTAATCATCGATCCAATCAATTAATAAATCAATACTCGCCTTAACCACTTCATGGGTGGGGATGAGGCTGACTTGCAGTGATTCCCTCTCTCGATCCTTCTCCACCATCACTCCCTTCGCACCACGATTGCGACCACGCAGGATTATCACCTGTGAAGCGGTTAATAATAATAAATACACGAATACATCTGAGAAATTAGAAAGTATACTACGATTGCACGTTAGTACTGACGAATGGACAAGTTATTGAAACTTCTAGAATCCTCAGACACTTGTACATCCCATGAAACCCCACCCCACCCACCTTCTCTCCAGTGTTGCGCGGCATAACCGTCTCGAGCCACGACTGGCGGATATCTAAAATTTTAACAATTAGCTTTCGTAAAACATCGATACAACGTACTCAGGCCACTTAGGAATTGTGTGAAAATAACATCAATTTCCAACATCTACCGTAGTCCATAATCAGCCAATGAATAACTGACTGTAGTGTGTCCGTCCATCATCATCCTCTAGCGTGATATTCTTCCTATCGGCCACATCGACCACTCGCATCTTCTCGTCCATGTGTTTGCCCTGCCAATCATCTTTATTCCCAGTTAGATTCGGTATTTTAAAATATATTTTTAATACAAAAATAAATAATAAGTAAATACCTTTTTGTAGTCCTCCGAGACCATTCGCACTCGGCAGTCAACGCGCACCCACACTTCCTGAAAAAAAAAACAATTAAAATAATTCAAGGTGTTATGCGAGAACAGGTTCATAAAATTTGCCAAAATGTTTACAAAAATTAAATATATTAACTAATTACCGTGTCATCCTCCTTCCTTCTCTCATAGTCCCTATCGTCCCTTCTCTTCTCCTTCTTCCTCTCTCCATCTCTTTCTCCTCTCCTCTTCTCCTCATATTTCTCTTTCTCTTTGTCGATTCTTGCCTTTTCTTTGTCGTATTCATCACGATCTGTAATGCATCTGACTTCAATTATTGAATTACGAGCAAAATCAAGGAAAAAAGATTCAGAACTAATTCGAGCTTCAATGCTGATTCAAAATGTTCAAAATATTCGTTTTGACTCCGAAAGGTAGGAATATAATTCACAACCTGAAAACTCACTCAATACTTTTCCCTCCTTGTCGAATTCCTTCTGACTCACTGCATAGCACGCGAAGAGAGACACTCGAATCTCAAAGAAGATTGAATAAATTACTATTCTTCGTATAACTTAACAATGACACTATTATGTTCACATTGAACACCGGTACATCGGTGCTCTACTTTATGTTGCTTCTCTAACAAATGAATTCACTGACCACTCTTCCTCCGAGCGCAAGTCTGGCCACCAGCGAGGAATTGTCATCGTCGCGAGAGTCAACCTCAAGGAGATCTAGATTAATAGACAGAATTAGAAATATTTATTACATTTTATCGCTACATATCAACAATTTTGTAACAACAGCGTCACAAATTATCAGTATCACATTTTACGTTTCACAATCGACTTATCCACCTTTGCGTATGCTCCCTTGTGGATGCCCTGTGTGATCTTGATGAGAGATCCAGTCTTGATGTCTTGCGAGACTTCTTCCTGGAAATAATAATAATAATTACGGATTTTGAGTTGTCATAAAACGGTCATACGACAGAAGGAAGGTATTATGTGAACATCCTGGTGCACCTGTGCACTTTTAGCCAAAAAAGTGGTGGATAAATCTAGACAATACTAACCTTATCTCCATTCTTGGCTTTCTTCTTATCCACAGTCTTCGGGGTGGCTCCCAATCCCAATCCCTTCGGTCGTCGCTCGAGGAGACGCATCGCTACTTTCTGAAATGCAGACATGTTTCAGACGAAATGTGATTGTACATTTTATTAATAAGTACGTTTTCCAAAAAAAGTGCAATTTTGAAGAACGCTGCATACCTGTGGGTTCTTGCCGATTCCCTCTCCGTCCTTCCATCCACATCCTCTCAGAATGGCCAATCCGAACGATTCGATCGACACCTGAAGCGAAAATATGAAGAAAATATATTTTTAAAATATCCTCCATTTTGGCTACATTCTCTCAGTACGAGCATGAAAATATAACCGGAAACTACGTCAATCACAGATAAAATCACACTATCGCACAAACAATCGCATTCAAGGCGAACTCTCGCTGTAACATTTGCTATCAACAGCGTGATGTTATACTGCATCATACACAGTTCTTGTAGTTTTAACGAATCAATAAATATACCATATTCTCCTCTACCGTACCTGATTGTAATCGGCGTCCTCAGTCTCCGTCTTGCTCGTATCAACGACGATGGCGTCATCCTGGTTCTCGCCTTGTTCCTGGAAAGAATGGCGTTATATCGATTCAACACCGTATTTGAAAATTTCCGTAATTTATAGTAGACTGATCGCAACTAACCTTTTTTCTCTGCTCTGCAAGCGCGGGATTGGATCCAACAAGCAGCTCGAGTCTCGCCCTGTCCGAGTCTGTGATCGAGCCATCCTGCAAATCTAGATTTTAGGGATACAGAAAACAGCCCAAATAATTGTACCACATTCGTGAAGCACCATCAATACTGTGCACCAGTTAAAGAAGACAATGGCTAAAAATGGGACTCACCTTTTCCTGCTCGAGCAATTTCTGCACTCGCCAGTCTACCTCCATGACCATCGGAATGACAACCGATGCCTTCTTCTTCTTGTCATCATCGTCCTCACTGAAAAAATAGTTATAAATGAACAACAATGGACAATTTTGGTAAAGCCATTGCAATGAAATGAGCGATATTTTTAATTTTAAAATAACTAACGGCATGGCTCCGTTCTCGAAGTGAGTGAGCTTTCTCCTCTTCGCAGCTCTCTCCTCTTCCTCAAGATCCTCATCGCTTTGTTCTGCCACATCCAGAGCTGCCACCGATTGGGATTCAGTCTGTAAAGGAAAAGTATAGGATAAGAAAATGAGCTTGGAGCCGGTCAAACGTGTGAAAACTCTTAATTATGAACCAGGCATGGAATGTGACCACAAACTACGACCATAATCGAGATAAATAACATTTATCAAGAGAAATACCTTGATAACGAGCGTTTCCAACTTCTTTTTGACGCCGAACGAGATCTTGATGGGCTCTTTGACAGGCTCAGAAGGCGTAACCTCCATCGCTTCAGCAGGAACTTCGTGTTCGGTAGTCATTTTACCTATATCGACGCAATTAGAATGACGTGATAAGAAAACAAACGGGCAAAACGCGAATATCGATCAAGTTTTCGAAAACCGGCCCCAAATTTTTCGAAAATGCTTTGAAAGGTTTGAAACCTCTCGACGAAATGCCTGCTGCCGAGCTTAGGTACTGTAAGGAAAATCGTCAAATGTATTTAGCGTGAATAAAGTTTACAAACTTAATTGACGACTGTTTTGTTCTGAATTTGCGTTTACTGCGTTCGCGAGACTCGGTAGCCCATAGGTAGTTCGATTTCTAGGCAATCGACCGTTTTCTGAGTCTACTCGGTTGTGTAGTCCGGATTAGTTCTCGTATTACCTTCACGTGGAGCTGTATCAACAGACGTATTCTCATTTATTCCAATTGTTAGATATGGGTTATCATGTATTGAGCATGTTCGTTTCGTATTTTACATCTTAACGTGTGAAATCTTCCCCATTCACAGTCGCTAGCCATGGTGTTGGCCGATCTTGGACGTCGCATTCGGAATGCCATCGGCAAACTCGGCCAAGCGACCATTATCAATGAGGAGGAGCTGGATCAAATGCTCAAGGAGGTTGGAACTCACTAAGATCCTTCTTGTAGTGTAGTTTTGAAATCTTTAAATTACACCACTTTGTTGGATTCGTTGGGAGGATTCATTTACTGCGTGTACTTACGATTAATTAATGATCATGTTCAGGTGTGCACGGCTCTCATCGAGTCCGATGTCCACATTCGTCTCGTTGGGCAGCTCAGGAACAATGTCAAGTAAGTGTACTATTACTTTGTATTAGGAAATGTATGCCCCGCGAACTGCAATTGGTCATAACTACGACATGCTTCAGGAAAGCGTTGAACTTCGAGGACATGACTGGTGGTGTTAACAAGAGAAGGGTCATTCAGAAGGCTGTCTTCCAGGTCGGTATTTTAGTATTCTTGCACATTTATATGTCGCGGTGAGATGGTTGACGTATTTATCCGTAACTCGCATCGTTTCAGGAATTGCTCAAGTTGCTGGATCCGGGAGTCTCTCAGTTCGTTCCTCAGAAGGGAAAACCCAACGTGATCATGTTTGTTGGTCTGCAGGGATCCGGAAAGACCACCACTTGTACCAAGGTTAGTATTCATGGGATGATGTGCTATGGCGGAAGCGTGTCGGTAATCAATAGTATGGACTCTGCTATTTCAGATGGCGTACTACTACCAGAAGAAAGGATGGAAGACTTGTCTCATCTGCGCGGATACCTTCCGTGCTGGAGCTTTCGACCAGCTCAAACAGAACGCTACCAAGGTTTGTCATTGTTTCAAAGTGCCGCTAGTATTGCGCAGCCATGTTTTTCGCCAATTATAATTTCAATTGAGTCATCAATATTTACTTCAGGCTCGAATTCCCTTCTACGGATCTTACTCTGAGATGGATCCCGTAGTGATTGCAGCTGAGGGAGTTGAGAAGTTCAAGAAGGACAATTTCGAGATCATCATTGGTACCTTTTTGTGATGGAATTCGTTCCTTTTATCTAACCAGTGATACTGGAATTTCCATTTAAATTGACCGTATGATTTCAGTTGATACCTCTGGTCGTCACAAACAGGAAGCCTCACTATTCGAAGAGATGCTCCAAGTGTCGAATGCAGTGGTGAGTTGGGGATTTTGATTCACTATCCAACAGTTTGTTCAGTGTAGACAACAATAATTGAAATATAAAGAGACAAGGGCTTCATAGGGCCTAACGGGCTAACGACAAAATCAACAATATAATTAGTAATACAATTAAAGAACCCAAACAACGTTGTGTTCGTGATGGATGCTTCCATTGGTCAGGCTTGCGAAGCTCAAGCAAGGTATGTGGTAAATTGTTTGATAAGTATTATTTTTAGGAGCTTGGAAAAAACTTTCCAAAGTCTGACAGCGCCTTTTTTTATTGTGATTGTGATTGTGTTTACTTTTCAGAGCATTCGGTGACACAGTGGACGTCGGATCCGTGATCATCACTAAGCTGGACTCTCATGCGAAGGGAGGAGGAGCTTTGTCCGCGTGAGTATTGATTGATTGATATAATACGGCAGCACAGTGATCATTCAATAGTTATTTTATTCAGTGTTGCTGTGACAAAATCTCCGGTTATCTTCATCGGTACTGGAGAGCACATCGATGATTTCGAGGTACTGTGGGTTAATAAAAGGCGAATATCCGCAAAAATGTTTTTGTCACGAAAATTCCACCATCACCGAATCCGTTGCAGGTGTTCAAGCCCAAGTCTTTCGTGCAAAAGCTTCTTGGAATGGGAGATATCGCCGGATTGGTGGATATGGTGAACGAGGCTGGAATTAGTCAAAACAATGAGGAGCTAGTCAAGAAACTGAAGCAAGGTTAGCTTTTTCGACGCAGTGTACTACTATGCAATTATGCTACGTTGCTATGCAAGTATATGCAAGTGGTAATGTATTTTTCACTTTTTCAGGTGTGTTCACGCTACGTGACATGTACGAGCAGTTCCAGACTGTGATGAAGATGGGCCCACTCTCGCAGGTTATGGTGAGTATCGAACGTTGTATTTATTTGAATTCATTCGCTATGGATTTCGAGAACTTATCACGTTTTTTATATGGATGTATTTCCTTGTGAAAATGACTATCCACATGGTAATACTTTCCATTGCAGGGCATGATTCCCGGCTTTGGAGATATGATGTCGAAAGGAACCGAGCAGGATACGGGAAACAAGCTGAAGAGATGGTTCACGATTATGGACTCGATGAGTGATGCAGGTTAGAGGGGTTCAACTCGTCTTTTATGATTATTGATTCTTTTTGAAATAATAGGTCGATTTCAGAACTCGATCACGCTAAACCCACGGATCTCTTCACGAAGGAACCCCTGCGAGTGGTTAGAGTCGCGAGGGGTATGTTGTTTCTGCCCTTTCTAATGCCATAGTAATCGAAGTGAAAGAAAGTTCAGTAAAGGTTATCTTTGAAATTCAACCAACCTCGATCAAAATCAATCTCTCATGCAGGTTCGGGTACGGCGCAGGGCGAGGTTCGCGAGTTGCTGTCGCAGTACAAGAAGGTGTCGGATGTGATGAAGAAGATGGGATCGACCAAGGGATTACTTAACGTAAGATTTTGCACCATTATTTCCGAATGGTTTTGTTGGTCTGGTTCGAGCTGGTACATAATATTTTTACGCTATGAATTCGATTTTCAGTCGAAGACGGGCGACTTCAACATGAAGAACGTCAATCCGGCTAAGATGGCGCAGCTGCAACAGCAAATGGCCAAGAGTGAGTGATCATTTATTTTATTGTTTCTGTTTGATTTATTTAGTAATGAAAATAAATTCAAATGACAACAATTTGAACTGTCCATAACTTCCTTCTTTCCAGTGATGGATCCCCGAATGCTGCAACAGATGGGAGGAATGGGCGGACTACAGAATATGATGCAGCAAATGCAGAAAGCAAATGGAGGCAAATTCGGACTATAAGTTACTTGATCACTCGTTGTATTATTCAGAATTCAAAGATAGTTATAACTATTCATAGAATATGGTCTAGCTCAAAAGGTATCAGTAATTCCCCGTAGTGTTGATATATTTCTAGACGGGTTGCTCGCTGTTTTTGTGTACATTCGATCAACAGTTATCAATTATGATTTCGTTTCTTGATTGTTCACTTGTTTCGTTCTTGTAGTGTACATACTTAGGAATAAGTATGATAATGACGTATGTTTCCAATCATGGAATCTCCTTAAAATGTGGCCCTATGTTATTCATAATTATCAGAAGAAGAAAATGTGATAAATGGCTATTTATGAATTCATGTTTAAAAATATCGGATGTGTAGACGGTTTGCAGTTCCACAGCATGGTTATTTCATGCTATCTTTTTTTCTGTTGTCTTATCCCGACCTATCCTAGCTAATTTGTTCTTCCCTGTGGCATAACTGGGTTAGTACTAGAAGGATCCCCAAGTTGACCTAGCCAATAAGCGCGCGAGACTCCATCCAGCGTCTCTTCTCGAGCATTCCCGAACTATCTATGACTCGCCCAGAATGTTCCATGCCAAGCGTGTGCCTGACAATTTCATTGTGGGTGGTCTGCTCGTCTTAGGATGTCTTCTCGACTCCCTCTCCTGCCCTATTTATGTTAGGGATTTTATTTTCTTAAAGACCATTATTTAATATACGGTATTATGACGTAACGGTTGGACCCGTCAGATGAAGTCCTAAACGGAATTTCCCCCAAGCAACTTCTGCTACTGTAAGCAATAACTTCAACCTGAATATTGCAAGCCGCTTGACGAGCCTGACCAGCTCACGTTTTTGTTAGCACTGTTGGAGTAATTTTTTAGAATTTATTTTTGAAATTTAGTTTTCAGTTCTCTAAATAGCAAGTGATTATCAAAAGTAGACTTGAATCCTAGACGTTTTACGTCCTCATCACTCCTCCAAACTTCTTTCTTAAACTGTTAAAGTCCATTATATTTGATTCAATCACTTATTTCAAACCAGAACTTCGCTTTACGATCACATCTCCTCCTGTACACTAACCCAGTTTATTTGGAATCTGCCTGGCGCCCGCTTTATTCGCGTTTCTTCTTATTTATGTTGCCAATTATCCCCATTCGCAGTCGAGCCATGGTGTTGGCCGATCTCGGACGTCGCATTCGGAATGCCATCGGCAAACTCGGCCAAGCGACTATTATCAATGAGGAGGAGCTGGATGCGATGCTTAAGGAGGTGAGCGACAGTGTACCGGCTGTGATTTCATTCTAATTGTTTAGTAATGCGCATGCAAATTCTTTGCAAACCCAGGTGACAGGAAGGTGAACTTGTTTCATCCTTGACTCTTATCAAACTGCCCCATTTAGGTCTCTATGGCACTCATCGAGTCCGACGTGCACATCCGACTTGTCGCGCAACTCAAGAACAATGTCAAGTGAGTTGGAAACTCTAAACTTGCTAGTTTCTCGCATTTCACCCAATTGTAATCGTTCTAAGGGGTAGTGAGCCCAACTTCGATTGACTAAAATGGTATCAGGAAGGAGATGAACTTCGACGAGATGATCGGCGGTGTCAACAAGAGGAGACTCATCCAGAAGACTGTCTTCCAGGTGGGAAGGGGATTGAGGGAGGCCTGAATGGGTCCTTGATGCGTTGAACTGCAATAGGTCCGAGTCTCTTTACTAATCGTATAATTTCTCAGGAGTTGCTCAAGTTGCTGGATCCGGGAGTCTCTCAGTTCGTTCCCCAGAAGGGAAAACCCAACGTGATCATGTTTGTTGGTCTGCAGGGATCCGGAAAGACTACCACTTGTACCAAGGTAAGGTTCTATTTCTGATGTGCTGAGCATCATGCATAACATGCTGTGAAAATACGGGTAGCACCTGGGACACTAGTAATATCTTGCATGAACTCCGTTTTTTTAGATGGCCTACTACTACCAGAAGAAAGGATGGAAGACTTGTCTCATCTGCGCAGATACCTTCCGTGCTGGAGCTTTCGACCAGCTCAAACAGAACGCTACTAAGGTTTGTCAGTGTGCCACTATTATTGCATAGCCAATTTTTTTCCACCAATAACAATTACAATTGAGTAGAAGGCTATCAATATTTACTACAGGCTCGAATTCCCTTCTATGGATCTTACTCTGAGATGGATCCCGTTGTGATTGCTGCCGAGGGAGTGGAGAAGTTCAAGAAGGACAATTTCGAAATCATCATTGGTGAGTTAGGATTCTTACCAATTAGGCCTTTGTAAATGAACTCTACAATTTCAGTTGATACCTCTGGTCGTCACAAGCAAGAAGCCTCACTATTCGAGGAAATGCTCCAAGTGTCGAATGCAGTGGTAAGTCGGGGTTTCTGATTCACTGCTGGTTGTGCGACCATGTAATTTCCTCAATTGGACAGAACATTCCTCTGTAAACTGAACAATAATTGTGTACATATCAGCCTATTAATTAATAACGCTTCAGAACCCGAACAATGTTGTCTTCGTGATGGATGCTTCCATTGGTCAGGCTTGCGAGGCTCAAGCAAGGTAAATATTTTCGATATTCAATTCTGGTGAAGAAACAGTTTTATTCATCCCGATGAAACGTTATAATGCAATTTCAGGGCATTCGGAGAAACAGTTGACGTCGGATCCGTGATCATCACTAAGCTGGACTCTCATGCGAAGGGAGGAGGAGCTTTGTCCGCGTGAGTATCGATTTATTGCTTGTTTCCTGCGATGCTCGGATACTGTTGCTCGTGGATCATCGAATAATTGTTTTATTCAGTGTTGCTGTGACCAAATCTCCCGTGATTTTCATCGGAACAGGAGAGCACATTGACGATTTCGAGGTACGATAGGTTCATAGAAGGCTAATATCCACAAAATGTCTTTGTTCCGAAAATTCCACCATCGCCGAATCTGTTTCAGGTGTTCAAGCCGAAGTCTTTCGTGCAGAAGCTCCTCGGAATGGGAGATATCGCAGGATTGGTGGATATGGTCAATGATGCGGGAATCAAGGATAATGAGGAACTTGTGAAGAAGCTCAAGCAAGGTGGGTATCTAGTGCAATTCGTGGTTCTTAGCAGATTCATTTACTAAAAAGCCCTCATTTGATAATGTTTTTGCAGGTGTGTTCACGCTACGCGACATGTACGAGCAGTTCCAGAACATCATGAAGATGGGACCGTTCTCCCAGATTATGGTGAGATTTTTTAGTTCAATAGTTTCGCGAACGTTGTTAATAATTGTACTGTGTATTAATTTGGGAACTAAAAGATGCGTTGATACGCCAATAAACCTTGGGTTTTCCACCTCTCAAAATTATTTGCCATACCTCCCCAGGGCTGGCGGCGACCCCCTATTTGCAGGGTGCCCTACCAAGAAATCGAGGTAGGGCACCCTGCAGACATGACCCCTCCAGCATAGGTCCAAATTGGTCCTAGGTCGACTAAAAGTACCGTATACCAAAGTGTGTTACCGTAACCAGGCATGTTACAGTAACCTGAAATACCGTAGTCCGGTTATCG
>LS510098.1:40843-70932 GCA_900490845.1 Pristionchus japonicus
AAAGTCAGTTCGCGATAACCGGACTACGGTATTTCAGGTTACTGTAACATGCCTGGTTACGGTAACACACTTTGGTATACGGTACTTTTAGTCGACCTAGGACCAATTTGGACCTATGCTGGAGGGGTCATGTCTGCAGGGTGCCCTACCTCGATTTCTTGGTAGGGCACCCTGCAAGCCGGCGGCGTGGGGAGGTATGTTATTTGCGATCGACTCCCAACAGTTCAAAATTTTGCCTATGGATTTAGCTTTCAAGTGGTCATGGTAGATTTGATAATCCCCTCCCCTATTGCAGAGCATGATCCCCGGCTTCGGACCCGACTTCATGACGAAGGGAAACGAGCAAGAGAGTGTGGGCAGACTGAAGAGATTGATGACCATTATGGACTCGATGAGCGATGCAGGTGAGTAGATCCTACCTATCGGAGTTTGGATGCATCGATTCTTCAATAGTCGAGTCTTATCTTGAAGTTGATTAATTTGGCCTTTGCGATCATGAAATAATTATTTTATGGACGGCAAAACAATACTATCTCATCCTATGTAATTCCAGAACTGGACCACCCGAAGGCATCGGATCTCTTCACGAAGGAGCCAACGAGAGTGGCCAGGGTTGCCAGAGGTTATTATTTTCTATTCAGAGATAGGAATATGTTGGACGACGAGCAGTGTATTCACCTTGCGGTTATGTTGGTGCTCGGAAACACAAACATGATTATGTTTTTCTAATTGGGAAATGAATAATGTGATGTATGCATGCATAAAACAACATATTAACATAAATTGGCAGGATCGGGGACGTCTCAACACGACGTGCGCGAGCTTCTCTCGCAGTACAAGAAGTTCTCGGATATGGTGAAGAAGATGGGATCGATGAAGGGATTGTTCAATGTGAGTTATGAGTGGGAGGTGAAGCACAAGTGCACTGAAAGATACTTTTCTGGATTGACACTTTTTAAAATTGTTCAATACCTGTGCAAGGCTGCATTGTCGTGTACACTAATATCGGGCATTTGTAGGCAAGGTGAACCGAAAATTCACAAGGCGCGAAAACTGAGATCAATGTATGCATTCCAGTCGAAGACGGGTGACATCAACCCGAAGAATGTCAACCCTGCGAAGATGGCACAACTCAATCAGCAAATGGCCAAGAGTGAGTTGGGATTGAATATGGATGATGCAATCGATTGGGGTTTTTTTTCGAATATTGGAATTCATTTACGGTTATGCTGTTGATTCTAGGCAGGTA
Organism: Pristionchus japonicus; assembly: GCA_900490845.1. Taxonomy (NCBI): domain Eukaryota; kingdom Metazoa; phylum Nematoda; class Chromadorea; order Rhabditida; family Neodiplogasteridae; genus Pristionchus; species Pristionchus japonicus. The sequence continues at coordinate 42,093 of LS510098.1, forward strand.
ATAATGAGTCTCGTTTCAGTGATGGATCCTCGAATTCTGCAACAGATGGGAGGAATGGGCGGGCTGCAAAATATGATGCAGCAGCTTCAAAAGGCGTCTGGAGGGAAATTCTAAACCTCTTTTCATCTTAATTATTCGTTAATGTATTCACTCCATGTATTCGTAGAAACTGTTGTAGCAAATTCGTATCAGATATCCCAGATGTGTCCAAAATTTGCATTTTCTTCTCATTTTCTAGTCTGCTGGTTCCCGGATGGCTCCTTTTCTTTCCTTCATTCCTAGTTGGTAGTAGAGATTTGCCCTCTTTCTTTCCCTGTCATCGTTTCGCTATAATCAAACATCGATTGCCCGATTCATATTCACTTCTTCGTTCATTCGTGTACATACATTCTATTAGCCAGCCCATTCTAATGGTATAATTGCACAGATTTCACCTCTCACAGAGTTTGTCCTATCTTTGACTACCTTTTCTTTCACTATTTATTTTTCGAGGAACAGAGTTCTATGAGAATAAAGGTTTTTTTCTGATCTGAGGAATAAGAGGTGCTCGAAAAGTGTTGATGGATCATGAGTGGTATCTGGATTGGTTATTATTGAAGTTTGTTTTGAGTGATTTTTAAAATGAGTTTAGAATGGCGAGAACTCGTAAGGCGGCTGCAGAGAAGAAAGAAGAAGGATCGGATGTCGATGAGACCACTCTAGGTAGGGTGTTCAGATGGTTCAGGGCGACAGAATAAGCTTTTTTAGAATCGAAAATGTAAGACTAGACATTCAAATTTCCTAGTGGTTTCATCAATGTCTGAAATGCAATGCCCCAAATACCTTTTTTTCAGATGGCATGGACGAGTCATCCTCTCTCCCGCCCAAACCAGTGGAGAGTATGCAGAGGAAGATGCTCATTGCCAAAGGTATGAGGAGAAAGTGATGGAATATAGAGTTATGCAAAGATTTTTCGCGTGCTATGTAATTTATTGCGAATGCCGTCGAATTTTCCGCTTACAATTAGCCTATGGTTTCAATAAGTGGTGATACTCGCCAGCTCTGCGACTTTGTTAATACTACTCTGATATTGAGTTTCCAATAATATGAAACCATTCATGACTATTCTTTTTTTAGTACGTTTCTCATTTCCGCTATCTAGCAGCAAACCCTTCCCTCTTCAGCCTCGACGTTCTCCACTCCGTCCTCCCTCTACTCAATCCGTCATCCTCGATTGGGCAGTGGATGCCTATTCCATCTCAGCAAGACTAGCTGTGAGGAGGTGAGAGAAGGAGAGAATAGTTTGAGTCTGAAAGTAATTGAAAGAAATGCATAACAATCGTTCAATTTCGAATGATAATGGAATGTTTCCAAAAAAACAGAAACTCTGTGCTGTGAATTTATTTGTTTCACTTTCAGCATGAGTGTGAGTATTAGGGTGTCCCATAAGTTCCTTCATCAGCTCAGATTTCTTATTCATACTTATCGCTTATCCTGGATTTAATCGTCATTTACAAAAGCAGTGGCTCTACTATTTTTTCGATACTTTTGCAAGTCTGCGCATTCACGTCAAAGTAAAGTACTACAAATTTTCCTGAGACTGTCATAAAAAATTGATAGCAAAAATTTTCTTTTTTTCTTTTTTTTTCTTTTTCTTGGAGAATAGGGAAAAAATAAATAATTATTCAACACACGTAAGACTACGAAATAAATCGATTACACCAAAGGGCGGGCTCACCAATTGCATTTAATCGTAGCGAAAAAATAAAATATCAATTTTTCAAGAAATAAAATCATAAATTTTTTCTTAGGAATTGCGATGGTGAGTGGTGCTGCTAGGAGGTATGACCAGTCATGAGGAACAATGTCAACATAATTAAAGGGGAATCGCTTTCAAAAAAGAGAGTAGTCAGTCAAAAATGTAAAATTGTGTTATTCTGAAAATAAGTTTAGGCAATATTTCTGACTTCAAAAATGATTCACATTGTTTCACAGGTTCAACAAAACACAGCCTTCCTCCTCTCTATATGGTATGCGTTAGGAAGTCTGAACATTATCTACAATTTATCTAGGAATTTTTAAAACATTTTTCAGAAAACATCATTATCGGTCATTGCGTCATCATTATGCAACATATCTCAGAAATTTCAATTGAATAAATTTCTTCTGATAGACCATCAGCATAATCAAAAGAGAGATTATGTATAACCCTCTTTGCTCGAATGATATGAGACTTTGGAAAAAGTGAAGGAACTTATGGGACACCCTGATAAATTGCCCTGTGGATGATTTGTACTGATTGCACTTGAATAATATTTTCGAACACGTCAGGTGTTCCTACTAGACGACGAGTTCCGCTGTCTCTTCTCGGGCGATACCGTAATCTCGGACGGTCGTGCCAGGATCCTCTCGCCCTTCAATCCCGCCTTCCTCGTCCTGCCATATCTCGAGAAGAAGAAGGTACAGTTTTTTTTTAAATTGTGGCGAAATATCGTGATAATCGATGCTGGTCGTTGCAGATTTTCACGGATGCCTCAAATATGAGGCAGTGCTTGCACATTCAATGAAACCGACTATTTCGGATACTTTCAAAATAATAATCATGATAAATAAATAAAATAATAATAATCAGGCGCGATACGAGCAACTGGTGGAGATTCTCGTGGACGGCGAGTTGCCAGCAATCGAGAGATTGGTAGAGAATGAACAGATGATGGCCGAACTGGAGAAAGTGGCCGATAAGACTGGTTGGTTTAGGGGAAGGGGCGGAGCCTGTAGTCTGATCTTTAATCTCTTTCTGCAGACATGTGCGACGAGGTGCTGTACAAGTTCAGTGAGAAGAAGGCGCTCGAGTGGATCCGCGGGAGGTACGGTAGAGGAAGCATACGGTAGCATCAGTAGTCAATTGTCGATTGGTTGCTGCAAAAAGGGTACGGTAGCATCAGGAGGTGGCTATCGATTCATTCCTCTGCAGATTCGAGGTGCTGAAGACTGCTCTCGTCGCACACGCGAAGCTGCACGACAGCATCACGCGAGATGGTGAGTGAGGAGAATATTGGGACTATCACTCACTGACAAGGGTTGCCTTCTCCACCCATCATCCTATCCCCTTTACTCCCTCTTTCCAGACGAGGTGCTCTCTCGATACACATTCGGCGTCCTCTCTGACCATCTCTCTCCCTCGATGGCCGCAGTCGCGAAGGAGCATCTGGGAATCAAGGATGCACCCCTGGGTGAGTGATTGGGTGGTTGGGATAGGATTTTCATTTTATTACCATCGTCAATTGACTCTGAATCTAGGCTGGCATAACCCCACGGTCATATCGATCCAATGCGTCATGAAATCGCCTTATGTAATTGGCCGTATGATTAATCATTCTTCTTTGCAGCGGAGGCAGCGCCTGAGCCTCTCGGCATGAAGCGGAAGCTGGACGATGACGAGAATCTGTACGGGAGTCCCATGCCACCCGCCAAGGTACGGTAGTGCGTACTGTAGATCGATATGAGTGTGCTCGTGTGATTTTAATCTAAAAATATTCAAAAATATTTAAAAATATTCGGCGATTGTCGTTTTGCCCTTTGTAATTTTACACGAAGGAGTACAAAGTTTAATTCATTTTGTAAGATGGATCTTGTAGGCATCTTGTAGGAGGATGGGAGTGTAAGGTACAATAGTTGAGCGAAATAGGTGCTAATTTCCAGAAAACGCCAACGCAGTCTGTGACGCAGAAGAAACTGCAGCAAGCCAGCAAGGGCACGAAGTCACTCGCCTCTTTCTTCGGAAAGAAGGCCAATTGATCTTTGGTCTCTCTTCTTTTATGCTGCTTTCATGATTGTCTGATTGTAACATTCCGTATCTTGTATCAGTCCATATCAGTTTTAACTATTTTGCATATCTGATCTCTTTCAACCGGCTAATTTTCTTTTGTAATTTTGCTCTACGAGTTTCCTAATAACCGCAGGAACTTTCGATTGTACGATGCGTATCGAATAAATGATCTCGACGTATTTGTCCTGATTCCTGAGGTGAAATCGGTTCGCGACCGAGTGAAATATCTAATCGTAACCCCGATCGATACTTCGTGAGGAACCAAGACCTACCGTACCCTACTTCCAGATGGGATCTCGGTTGATGGCTAGCAGGATCCAGCTGATCGGCCGGGGAATGAGCCAGCCGACGCCCTACGGAAAGCGAATGGACCGGCTCCAGTCCAGAATCTTCAACGAGGTATGGGGTATTCGGGGATGTCGATCTAGAACTTTTTTCTCGTTCTGACGAATAATTGAACTTCTGAAACCATCTAGGACCTTTGCATTGGTTGATAATGGAATTTATGTGAATTGACGATTGTTCATTGCTGGGAATCGATCTCTCACAATCAGTCAGATATCCACCATAACCTACCGCATCTCAGGTAGTCCTGCCTACGGACACTCGCTCTCACAAGGTGGTGCGAGTGATGTCGGCCGAGCCAGTGGAGACGAAGGAGCAGCTCTCTCCCAAGTACTACCCCAATCTACCCATGTTCCACTATCTCACCAAGGTATGATACGTCGCCCGAGCACACGCAATGTGCAGTTGGATATGAATTATGAAGTTGGTAAACATCGTCCGCACCAATCGCACTCTTCAGCTCGTCCGTCTGCACGGCCTCTTCTTCGACGACCATGTCATCTTCCGCCAAGTGCAGGACGAGCTCAAGACCATCAGAGGAAAGGTACGGTATTCAGAGAGAGAGGTTACGGTAGTGAATCGATAACTGATGGCGTATGGTATTCCAGGTCGTTCGACCGCCCATCGGACAGGGAAAGAGAGCGCAGCTTCGTGGCAAGAAATGAGAATGTTATCGATCCGTTCTTTTGTAGTCTGATCTTTGATCGAATCAATGTGGTCTCATAGTGAGTAGGCGTGTTACTGCTTCTCTGTTTGTTGTCTGTGTACAGATAAAGTTTGAAAATTGATTAGCAGTTCTCAGGAATATGGAAATGGTGTGTTCAGTGATCACGATTCTACCGATGAGATGATTTTACAGTGTTGAGTTATCCGTTCCTTGTTTGATCCCGTCAAACCACGTTATCAGTCGACTCCTTGCGAACCGAATTTGATAGGGGGCGTCTCCGCCTTTTATCGCCTTCTTCTGAGTTCGAGAAGGAAAACGCTTTTCTTATCCAGTGGTCTGAAAATTTCCCCCTTGGACTGCCAATGAAGGGTGGGTGAAATGCAACTCGTCCTTCACTTGAAATCTTTTGGAGAATTGCGCCAGCTCGTTGCTATGCTCTTTCTCTCTCTGTGGCTAGAGTGAGTGCAGTCCCTTCCCCTCCTATTTCTGCTATCTGACGAGTGTATACATGTAGAGACGCGAACTGTTTTTCTCCTCCTCTCTCGGGTAGGCGAATCGTTGTTTCTCTTACGCGTTATTCTCATTCTCAACGACTTACTCTTTGACCAATCGGACGTAAACTCAGACTTTCCGATCCATTGTTATGTTTCCTTCTTCACATTACATATTTTGTTTTTCATGAACTCATGATACGAAAAATCGTTTTCGCTAGTGCTTCTTCTACTTCCTATTCACGCTAACAACTTGCTCTTGTCAGTGTAATGAAGCGTTCGACCCGCACTCCGAATCGAAACGAGGCGAAGAGAGGAAAGAGTGAGGAGGACGAATTCACGGAGAAGGAAGAGAACAACGAACCTGTCAAGAATGGAGAAGTCCCCAAGGGTACAGTTTGATTATTGATTGATTACTGTATAGAATAGAAACGGTTGTGGTGATGTAGTTGTGTGAAATTCAAATTGTCAGATCTCTTCGGTCGGCCGCTTCTGAGTGCGGGCACGTGGGACCAGCCTAACCACGAATTGATGATCTTCACGCCGAACGGACTCGAGCATAGGGCGAAAGTCGCCGCCTTCGATATGGGTACTGTAGACTCACGATTAAGATTATTTGAGAACTGATTTTATACTGGTCGAACTTCGCCGTTTTCCAGACGGGACGCTGATCACGACGAAATCAGGCAAGGTCTTCCCTGTGGATACGACGGATTGGAAGTTCTGGAGTGATAGAGTGGCTCCCAAATTGAGAGATCTCCATGAGAAGGAAGAAACCAAAGTGGTCATCTTCACCAATCAGAAGGTACGGTTATATGTCATCCAAGAGTACGGTAGATTATTGATTAGGAACTCATCCTGGAAAATAGCAATGGTACTTTCGATGACGAGTTATGGTAAAGAACGATGAAAAGAATTGATTGTATCGCGAGCAATAATGGTGATTAGAAAGCGATATTAAACATTAAATTGCTTCGATTTTAACACGAATCAAGACCAGATTATAGAAAATAAAAAGTGTATGGGAAAAAGGATGCCAATCAACAATCATTCGATATCAGCCGACTATTGTATTCCTTTCAGGGTCTGATGACGAAGAAGGTGGACAAGGGAGCGTTCAAGAAGAAGATCGAGGCCATTGTGAAGAGTGCCAAGGTGCCCATTCAGGTGAGAATGGAAAGGCGTTGGAAGGGAATATTTTGCTTTTAGATGTATCGTAGGAACACTGGTGGGCTACACAAGGTGACGAAAAAATTTTGCGCGTGCCCTCATTTTTTCACATAAGGGGGGACCCTTATGTGAAAATTTTGGTGGGCTTCATTTGCGAGTGTCCCGTATTTTTCGTAAGGGGTGACCCTTATGTAAAAAAATTTTTTCCACTCATTTGCGCGTGACCACCCCCTTTACCAGAGCCAATTTGCGCGTCCCCACCTATCCGTCACCTAACGATCCCACCAGTGCGTAGGAAACGTTGAGATTGCAGTGATAATACTAGTGGATGACCTTCTCGAATCCTTGATGTGTATTGAATGCTAATAAATAGTCAATCGATTTCAGGTATTCATCTCGATCGGAGACGCTCGCTACCGTAAGCCGATGACTGGAATGTGGGAGCATTTCACGAAGGAGGGAAACGGAGAGATCGAGATTGATGTGAGCGATTCATTATTGATTTTTTTGATTTATTTATTCTCCGAACGAGATGAAGGGAATGCACCAAGTATACCGCCAATCAACGCAACATAATGATTCGCAGTCAATCCACTATGTTTTTGTTTTGTTTTAGATTTTGTAGTTTCCTTTCGAACCCGCAGTGCAATTTCAATTTATTCCCAAAGGATGATAGTGAATTTATGAGTGAAATTTGCGGAAAATCTACAGAGAAGTTCTGCATTTCAAATGAAGCTCATCTCTTTCAGAAAGCCGCAAGCGTCTTCGTCGGTGACGCCGCCGGGAGACACAAAACGAAGGTATGGATCGAATATTGATTGATTGAGCTTCCGTATTCTATCAAGATTACCGTAACCCCTCAAATCCACTCAGGACCGCGAGCGCAAGGATCACTCGTGCGCCGATCGATTGTTCGCACAGAACATCGGACTGAGATTCGAGACGCCCGAGCAGTTCTTCGAGGGAAAGAAGGTGAGAAGGAGGGAGTGTTAGGCTTCGGGAAGTGCTCATGGATGAATCAGGATGAGAAATCATGATAATTCATCTAGAGCAGGGATAAAGCATTGTATTTGCCTTTCTCGTAAATAATCAATCAATGGCCTCCCTCTCTTCAGACGGAGGAAGTGTGGGGTCCGGTGCCCTTCTGCCCGCACGACTACGCAAAGACAGAGAGGAATCTGCTCGAACCGAAAGGTGGGTGAATATTCTTGATCGAAGAGGTAGTTTTATATCCGACGGTTATGCGCTGCTGGAAGACGCGTATTTTTATTTTTAGATATGATGTCGACTCACCCATGGGGAAAAAGAGTTTGTCCTTCCAGATGCTCCCCTTCCCTCGACGGAGAAGGAGATTATCGTGATGGTCGGATTCCCTGGCAGTGGAAAGAGCTCATTCTCGAAGAGACTCGAGAGGGATCACGGGTACGATAGTTATGGATTGGTTGATATAATCAGTAGTCGATTGACTTGCGTGCATCAACTGTCGTTTGCTGGATTTAGAATGTGGTCAGTAGTCGATTGAGGGGAGGTGTACGATAATCGAGGTTTCAGATACGTGGTTGTTAATCGTGACACGCTGAGCACGTGGCAGAAGTGTGTAGCTGCAGCGAGAGACGCGTTGAGACAGGGAAAGAGTGTCGTCGTGGACAATACCAATCCGGATAAGGAATCGAGGTACGGTGGGAGGTGTGGGGTACGCTAGCTGAAAAACAGTCCATCTTTGCTACTAGTTTTTGAAAGTTGACTAGTTAGAGTTGCGTTTCACTATGTTCATAAAATATCGATGATACTCGTTTTGATGATTTCATAGTATTGCTAATTCAATCAAAAAGTGAAAGGCGAGCTGAGCATTCAAACGACTCAATCCCCTTCCTATTTTTCAATTGTTGATGGCTTATTCGTTTCCAGGAAGCGCTACCTCGCACTGGCGGCAGAGATGGGCAAGGTGCCGGTGAGGTGAGTGAGGGGAGGATATCTTGAGATGTGGTGTGGAGAATCGATCTTGCATGGATTCGTAACATTCATTGGTTGTGACTCGTTTTTAGTTTTCTCTCTCCTTTATTCTTCGGAAAAATATCACATGAACGGAATGGATTTCAGTTTCACTGGGTCTTTAAATAATTTTGGCTGCTCTGATGATAGCGCGGCATTTTGAAGTTAGAACAATCCAATCGATATTCATTAGATGCTTCGAGATGACGACGACGATGCACCATGCACAGCACAATGTGAAGTACCGTATGCTGTACAGGTGAGGAGGAAGGGATACGGTAGGAAAGGGGTCAGCTGCAAGAGCTGAAAGAATACTGTCAAGGTTATGAGATAACTGAATTGTCTCAAATGCATTTTGCCGGCTTGCGGTTCACCGCTCTTATAAATAAGCGCATGTTAGAAGTTGTCTATCTCGTCATTCGAAGGAAAAACTCTGCTTTGAAGATATGAAACCAACGTGTTTCATCAACAGTCTTTATATTGTTAGAGAGGCAATAACCAATAGACTGGTGGAATGCGATGACCCTAATAATTCAACTTTTCAGAAGCGGTCCCGACGTCAGTTCGATGGTTTTGAGAATGCACTCGTCCAAGTTTGAAGTGAGTTTGTATCGTGGATTTCATAGTGATGTCATCTTCGCATCCTTTATATCTATTGTCTCCGTACAGTTAGTCACAGTTAGTCGTATTGCTGTTAGCTTAACATTAGTTGAGTGAATCTCTAATGGGTTAGAAATAGCGCCACTCTAATTGCAGCCTCCATCGCTCTCCGAGGGATTCCAATCAATCGTCAGAGTGAATTTCATCCCCGAATTCGAATCAGAAGACGAGAAGAAGTCGTACTTCCAGTATCTCGTTGAATAAGTTACTTGAATATTAGAAAAACTATCGCTTTTACGATTGATTTTGTTTGTTTGTAAACATTCCAGTTCACTTTCTATTGAAGTTTTACTAATCTACCGGTTAGGCACATGCTGTACTATTCCGTGATGTATGAAATGAATTGATTGAAGGGCAGACTATGCATTCTGTATAAATCATGAGTAATCATCAAAGTATCGATTTTTTCTCTGCAAGGCATGCGAAGTAATGTTTGTTTATCGAATTGTCTAATAGATGGCTTTCACTTTGATCTGCCATCCTCTCACGTGAGCTCCACTTTGAACGTTGTAGACGAGACGCATTCCAGGGCCTAATTTGCGAAATTAATAGAAACATTTGAAACTGGAATTCTAACCCTGGGTGGACTTGAAGACTTTGCCGTTGTAAGTGCTTCCAGCGAGGCTGGAAAAGGAGAGAATTGTTTTTATGAACTCCATAAATCTCATTCTGAAATTCTTACGTAGCAATCTTCTTATCCCCAGCGATTCCTTCGTAGATCTGGAGAGTATCACAGCATTTGTTCGTTTCGAAGAAGATTACTTCCACTTGAACCTAAAAGTTTGGACTGTGTTGCATTATGATGATGCAATCCTCACATTTTTCGCTCCAGCCGGCCCATCGATCAGATACTCGCAGCTGTGTTTGTTGTTCGAGAGAGGGAACATGGGCGAGTAGATCTGCGATGAGTCGATTATCGAATTCCCTGTGATCTTCGATCTACCGTATCTCCATCGCTGTAGTACGTGGTAGGACACTCGACCGTTTCGCTGACCTCAGGAAAGTCATACGCTGAAAATATAAAATCTTTTGAGAATCAAAAGAAACGACATACCAGGCATGGAGCAAATGTATGGAATAGTCGTTGCTGGACCCGAAGTTCCTCCACAGTTGACATTCACCCATTCACCAGCGAGAGACGAAGTCTGCATGGCGAAACACTGTCCGAGAGCATTGTTCGGGAATTCTGAACAGTTGGAACTGTCGCGTCATCTAGATTGCCTCGAACCTTTGGCGAAATTCGTATAATCGACATTCGTTTTGTCATTCCACGCAAGGGCGGATGCGTTACTTCCAGTCTGCTTCAGTCCAATTAGTACTCCATTTACCAGATTACGAGAGATTGCCGAACGACGAATGTAGTCATTGACCTGCCAATCAATAAAGTCACTCGTCGATGCTCAATTGTGTTACCGTATCATCGTGGATGGATGCGAGATGCCCTCCAGTGTACGAACAAGAGCTTTCCGCGTCTGTAGTCGTCTTCGAAGTATTGTAGACAGAGACGCAAGTTTTCGTCGTAGGAACCAACTCGTATTCTTCGCAGATCGAATCTGAAAAATGGGATAGTGCCGCTAAACATAACACATTGATTGATATAAAACTCTCTCACCCTCAGGACGATAATTCTTCTTGCAAACCCATGCCCGTCCGTACCAGTCCCAATCAACGTCGTTGTACCATTTTCCACTGGTGTAATTCACGTAGAAACGAAAATCGGCGGTGGTAGAGTTGCATTTCAGTGTTGTATCTGAGTTCGAGCAATCATTCATCGTTCTCTTATGGTTACCATTGACAAACCTGCGAAATTAGTGTAATCGACTGAAGAGCCATCCTCCCAATAGAACTTCTTTGCGGCACTGAAAAGGGAGACGTCTGCCCGGTTAGCTCAGTCGGTAGAGCACCAGACTCTTAATCTGGCTGTCGCGGGTTCGAGCCCCGCATCGGGCTGCAGATCTTTTGCCACTTTCACTTACCCATCACAACGAAGTCCGATCCACCAACCACGTTTCACTTCGTAAGGACCTCCATCGGAGAAGGATTGAAAGTCAGCGTTTTGCTAAATAGTTTGGCTAAATCATTTTCAACATGTTTATTTTCAACAGACCTGTGAACTGTGAATGGAAGCAAGTTTTGCGTTGTCGTTCTCACACTTAGCTGCAGCCTCCTTCCACGAGATTGTTCCTCGACCCGAGACAGGATTGAAGCAGTAGCCATCCCACCATGTGTCGTACGGAGGAGTGCAGCCGAGAAGGGCTGCAAGGAGGAAAGTTGCAGCTGATGCAGCAAGAACTTGCAACAGGGGACGTACCTTGGAAAGCGACCAGTGAGAGCAGCAACGAGGTTCGAAGCATACTGAAAGGGAAATTTCACTGTAGGAGACAATAGAGGGCGGAACTGATATGAACAAAGAGAGGCAGAAATCAAAAGAGGAAGCGATCTTCTCTGTAGTCTCGTCTCCCCTTTTAAGCAGCTGTGAATCGTGTCAAATCGTCACTGATCTTTGTTGTCATCACAACCTTCGAAAGTCACGGCACGTAAATCGTATGGAGAGACTTCCGGTCGGGCAAAGATCCGAGTTGACTTTGACCCGAAAGAAGGATTTAGATGCGACCTGGAAATGATGTGTCTCTGAGATTGACTGAGATTACGTAGCTCAGTGACGTTTGATCGTGATAAGAGACTCTTTTAAAGAGCAGACTATACTGATAACTTCCTCTTTTGATTTCTACACTCAATCTCGATTAGATACAGGGTGTAGCTCCTCTCTTATTTCTCTGCTGTATACGGTGTACATTTTAAAAGAATCTTTTGCAGCATGCTTCGTCCATCGTTGCTGCTCTCACTGGTCGCAATCCAAGGTAAGTCTACTGCTGCAAGTTCCAGCTGCATCAGCTGCAACTTCCCTCCTTGCAGCCAGTCTCGGCTGCACTCCTCCATACGACACGTGGTGGGATGGCTACTGTTTCAATCCTGTCTCGGGTCGTAGCACAATCTCGTGGAAAGAAGCTGCAGCTAAGTGTGAGAACGACAATGCAAAACTAGCTTCCATTCACAGTTCGCAGGTTTGTTGAACAGCAAACATTTTGAAAATCAGGCTCCTCCGTTTAGCAAAACAGTGACTTCCAATCATTCTCCGATGGAGGTCCATACGAAGTGAAACGTGGCTGGTGGATTGGACTTCGTTGTGATGGGTAAACAAAAGTGGCAAAAGATCTGCAGCCCGATGCGGGGCTCGAACCCGCGACAGCCAGATTAAGAGTCTGGTGCGAACTCAGATACAACACTGAAATGCAACTCAACCACCGCTGATTTCCGATTCTACATGAATTACACCAGTGGGAAATGGCATAACGATGTTGATTGGGACTGGTACGGACGGGCATGGGTGTGCAAGAAGAATTATCGTCCTGAGGGTGAGAGAGTTTTATATCAATCAATGTGTTATGTTTAGCGGCACTATCCCATTTTTCAGATTCGATCTGCGAAGAATACGAGTTGGTTCCTACGACGAAAACTTGCGTCTCTGTCTACACTTACCCAAAGAAGAATGCAGACGCCGAGAAAATTTGTGTGGACTATGGAGGACACTTGGCTTCCATCCACGAGGATACGGTAAGTGAGACGGAGAATTCCATTATTGATTTATCGATAGGTCAACGACTACATTCGTCGTTTGGCCGTCTCTCGAAATCTAACGAATGGAGTTTCGGTTGGATTGAAACAGACTGGAAATGATGCGACAGCTCTAGCTTGGAATGACAAAACGAAGGTCGACTACACCAATTTCGGAAAAGGTAATCTCCTAATAAAAGCTTCGCATTGTTGGGTTATCTTCAATTACAGATTGTCAAAAAAACGATTGTTAGACAACTCTGCGTTTGCAGGATTTCCTAACAAATCACTTGGAGACTGTTTCAAGCTGAACACTGACTCTGTCGATGGATACTGGTCGAATGTAGCCTGCAGTCCTGAGTCTCCTTACGTCTGCTCGAATAAGGGTATTGGTTCCATTTCAGAAAGACCAATGGGCTCTATTAATTTCTTGATATTGCCCAATAATATTTCTAACAAGTGGATACCCCTAATTGAAAATTTAAAAATAATACTTTTGTAGCCTACGACTTTCCTGAAGTCTCCGAAACGGTCGAATGCCCGGAGAAGTACTACTACGATGGAGATACGGTAGGAAGTTTATCGATCAATGAAATAGAGCGAATTTCAGATCTTTTCTCCGATGTACCCCCTGTGAACAACAATAACAGTTGCGAATATTTGGTTGTCGGTCCTGCAGGAGCGAAGAATGTGAGGATTGCGTCGTCATAAGGCCACTCAGTCATAACTTTAAGGTGCAAGTGGAAGTAATCTTCTTCGAAACGAACAAATGCTGTGATACTCTCCAGATCTACGAAGGAATCGCAGGAGATAAGAAGATTGCCACGTAAGTTCTCAATGAATTCCTCCAGTTGGCGAATGTGGAATATCTTTTGCTGCTGAGCAAATTCCTTAACAAATTCGTTTGTTCAGCAATTGTGTAATCTTCTCTATTCCAGTCTCGCTGGCAGCACTTACAACGGCAAAGTCTACAAGTCCACTCAGGGTTTGGTTTTAACAAAAATAATTCAAAAATTATACATTCAATAGGTCCTGGAATGCGTCTCGTCTACAACGTTCAAAGCGGATCTCACGTGAGAGGATGGCAACTCAAAGTGAAAGCCATCTTTTAGACATTCAACAGATAAATACTTCTCCTCGCATTCAAAGGCGCGTTTCCACTTCTTTCGGGTACAATCTGTCTGCTGGATGATCAGCATCTCTTTTCCATACATGTAATTTGATGTTTGCTTATTCACGATGGCTAATTGGCGTGGTTAATTATTCATATATGGGCTACCACGTTGGCATGTTGAGTGAATGTTCATGCAGAAGAATTGTGCCGATATTGTGCTGATTTACGTTATGTTGGAAGTTCGAGAATACTCTCAATAATGGCCGAACTCTTCCGATCTCTCCACGACTTCTCTTCTCCTTCTCTGCAACTTCAAACAGTAAACTACACCTCGCTTCTCCCTTTCTCTCTCCTTCCTCTCTCCACTCTTTCTCTCGTCACGCTTATTTATTTTGCCATCTCCCTTCGCCTCTCCAATTCTCTCACTGATCGTTCTTCTCCCTTCTTCTCCTCACTTCTTATCAGTTCTCTCTCTCTCTCTTCCTCTCGCTTCACGTGCTATCACTACTCTTCCCTCTCGATCTCGATCCATCTCAAGAGATCAGTCGACGTCCCTTCCCTCCTTCTCCTCCTCCTCCTCTTCGTCCTCCGATGGACTTCCCCCTTCGACCGACACCACGCATCTGTCTTGTGTGCAGTGCAAAGTTGGTTCATTTTTACATTTTTTTAAATCTTTTTTATCGTTGCAAACAGTGCAAACGTTCTTACATTTTTTAAGATTTATTTTTTAAGAATATATTTTAAACCATTTTAGAGCGGACAGCGCGCACTTCGGCGTCCCTTCGTGCAGAGCGTGTGCTGCTTTCTTTCGAAGGGTGAGTGAAGTATTGGTCAAAACTGTTCGGACAGGAGAAGTTCTCTTTCCGAGTCACAAGTCTGAGAAACTAGAGATCGTGTAGAACGAATGCAATTGCTTTTCGAACGTGAGTAATGTAGAGTACAGACTACAAAATTGAGGTTGAGTCAGAGGAAGATGAGACATCGGAAAGAGCCTTTGATCTCATGAGAAAGTTGTGAATGTCTCAAGACAATTTTATTCCTAAAGTACTGCGTTTCCTGTTTGATGCTTGGATTGACCAAACACTCTGTCAGTTGAAAGAAGCTGACAGAAAATCAGTTCAGACAGTTCTGCTGGCGCGAAACTACATCTGCCGTCAGAGCACGGACAATTGCAACGTCAGCAAAGGTGGGTTTCTTTTATTGATACATTTTAAAACATTTTATTTCGGGTAAGAGAGGCGAACTGCTCCTGAAGAAATCCTTTATCGCTTATCTAACTTATGAAAAATATCCAGAAACTTTAATAGTCATTGTTCTGTTCTTCGGAAATTGAATCGAAAATCGGAGATGGAAATCCAAGTCTAGAATCAGAGCAGTTTCCACACCCTCATCGATCTCCGATCTGTTTCACTCTCTTCTAGTGGGGGCGGATCCACTGTTTGCCTAGTCTCGCATCATCTCTTCTTTCTTCTTCCTTTCAACCCTTTGAACGACCGTTCCCACTATCCATCGTCTGTTTCTCCACATTCTGCACGCTCTCTCAAACTGTTTGACCGGCTAGAAAGTGCGGAGGATGTAGAGAGTCAGATAGTCCATTGTCCTCGGTCCCACGCATCTAATGGCCACTTCCGATACTTGCGCGCCTTTTCCAGTCTGATTGGCATGAGAAAAGGGAGTTGAAAGATCGTTTCTGGAAGAAGAGAAACCCGATAGGTGTCTGCTCACACTTGCAGGGTAGATTCGGATTGGGAAGAATGGCAGGCTAGAAATAGGGACTCGAATGAATAGTTGTACACTTTTTTGCATAAACATGAACAATAATAATGATAATTCTTGCAGAGGTCCGTTTCACATGTCGTCGATGCAGATTCGCGAAATGCCTGCAAGTAGGGATGAGTCCAGAGAGTGAGTTGTTTTCCGCATTATGACCATGGCTTTTGCTTATTTACGGTCTCTGCCGAATTTATCCTCGAAAATATATCATCAGTGTTTCTATGAGTGGAATGCATCATCGTTGCATCCACCTAAGACATTTCTGACCTCTTTGCATCACTTATGAAACCGATCCAATCATGCCCCAAGTTGTGCGCTGTCTGTACTCCATCCATTTGCAATATTTCTTCCAGGCGTTCCGATCACGAGTTGCCGCGTAACCGACTCTGATGCGGGGATTGGAAGGATAAAGTCTGAATCCGAATCGGTATTTTACTTGTCCTATTTCGGTAATAGCATTTTAACTTCAGTTCTCGGAAGCGGGTTCATCGCAGACTTTCTTGTTGGATGTGATTACGGAACAGTACAGGTTTGAGTTTATTGTGCATTTCGAAATTTTTAATGTCTTCGGTTGACCTTTGATAAGACACTGTGAAAAATGACTTCAATTTGTTTACGATTATTCTCTTTTACACGATTCCTTTCAGATTACTTCAGCAGATCTCGATTCGGAGTGACGAATACGTGATGACAGAGGCATTCGGAGATCGATTGCAGAGTAGAGTCAGTCCATTCCCTTTCCTTTCTACGAAAGCGATTGTCTCTCGGATTTATCTAACTAATAACTTTCGTACTTGATGTACCAATGATTCCTTTCTGCAATTACTTGAACCACTCTGGATTCCTGAAGATAGGTTATGGTTTCTGCTAGTGATAACATTTTGATCTGGTCGGTTAGGGACCGGTTCGATTAGAGCACGAAGAATTAGTGATCTTCTCTTGAGAATTGAATCCAACCTAGACAATTGTGTGACTGGGATGTTTCCACGCTGATAGCAAGGGTTCATTTTTGTGTCAAAAGAGATAAGAAGTGAGTCAGGGATCAATCTATCGACAGCTAATCCTTGATTTACTGAACCATGGTTGTTTATCGTGAACTGAAATCTACGGTAACTATCGTAACCTACCCTAGATATTCCAGAATGGTCATCTCCCAGCCACGATCGGTCTGCTCAATCAATGCGTCCGTGCGAATCATCAGCCGTTGATTGATTTCGTCAACATTTGCTTCCCGGAGATTCATGATTTCAATGATGATGAGAGAGTGAGGAAAACGATCTTGCTTTCATGAATGATATCTAAGCGAACGGAATCAATCGTTTGGAGTAGTGGAACGGTAAAGATGAATTTGATTAAGAGACTGTCTCCGTAAAAATTTATCATTTCGCCACTTTTCCGGACATCCTTCCAGGATATTCGAGCCAGGTCACCATACTATCATGGCTGGAGAGGGTCTAGCCCCTCGTTTATAAAACCGGCCAATTTGGCCCCTCGCACTCTTGAAGCGGCGCGCCAGGTGCGCGCGAAGTTTGAAAACTCGATTTTCATATCTTTTCAGCCGAACAAGCTAGAGTCAAAATTCTTTTTGCATTGTGTTACTGAGCTCAAATGTGCAAACTTTCAACGGGAAATTTCTTTCAACTTCGATTCCTAAGGACATTTCAGAAGTTCAATAATCAATTTTCGCCCACACTTGGAGGCTAAACGCCGTTCCTGCAAGGAGCCACATAGTACACAGTGCACTACCAGTGCCTACGAACATGTTTCACCACATTTGGAAGAAATCGGTTTTACTCCTTCTGGGACTTTTGATTCCCGAAGTTGGTGAACTGCATACCTCGAAAACCCGAAAAGATAGCTTTCACATTACTTATACTGCTATGACAATCAACAGCACCTACATGCATTAACTTTGAAGTTTTGAAATGATTGAAGCACTTTGAGTATTTTTCCGGAGGCGACTTTGTCGTTGAGAACCATGACCCGGGGGTCGTGGGTGCACTCTGAATCTTGCAACCATGAACCCCGGGTCATGGTCCAAAATCGAGTTGGTGGTGATCCTGAAGTTACATACTTCATTGCATACTACAGTGCCACACATGCTACCGTAGCCCGGTATCCGGCCCTCTGTTCAATCACGAACTGACTTTTATATAAAAAATGTGTTTCAATGCCTCTTCAGCGGGGTTTCACGAGCAACATTTCGTGGAAAAATATGTAAACATTATACATTATTCGAGTGGTTAACATGCTACCACATGGAATATAAGGATCTGATTTGAGACCGATCATATGCAAAATATTCAAACAATTTCCATGAAATCGAATTTTTCAATAAAAGTCAGTTCGCGATCGAACAGAGCACGGAATACCGGTCTACAGTAGCATGTGTGGTGATGTAGTATGGAATGAGATATGTCACCTTAGGATCACCTTCAACTTGTTTTGGACCACGACCCGGGGTTCATGGTTGTGAGGTGCAGAGTGCACCTATGACCCCCGGGTCATGGTCCTCGACGACAAAATCGCCTCCGTAAAAATACTCAAAGTGTTTGAATCTTTCCCTAACTTTGAAGTTAGTGCCTTTAGGTGCTGCCAATCCTGGTAGAAGTGTAATCAATGTCAAAGCTGCTTTCCGGTTTTTTGAGTAACGCAGTGTACCAACTTCGGGAAACAAAAGTCCCAGAAGGAGTAAAACCGATTTCTTCAAAATGTGGTGAAACATGTTCGTAGGCACTGGTAGTGCACTGTGTACTATGTGGCTCCTTGCAGGAACGGCGTTTAGCCTCCAAGTGTGGGCGAAAATTGATTATTGAACTTCTGAAATGTCCTTAGGAATCGAAGTTGAAAGAAATTTCCCGTTGAAAGTTTGCACATTTGAGCTCAGTAAAACAATGCAAAAAGAATTTTGACTCTAGCTTGTTCGGCTGAAAAGATATGAAAATCGAGTTTTCAAACTTCGCGCTCACCTGGCGCGCCGCTTCAAGAGTGCGAGGGGCCAAATTGGCCGGTTTTGAAAACGAGGGGCTAAACTCTCTCCAGCCATGATAGTATGGTGGACTGGCTCGAATATCCTGGAAGGATGTCCGCCCCATGCTGAATTTTTACCGAGACAGTCTCTTAATTTTATTTCAGTGGTTGATCCTCAAGAACTTCATGACCTCTCGCTTCCTTTTCGACGGTGTCCATCTCGCGCAGAAATACTTCCCCGGAGACGATAAAATGTAACAATAATTTGCCAAATCGAGAACCTGTTGGTCGTTAGATTCTTCGCCAACGTCATCAAAATAACTTCAGATTCATGATGACGTTCCACACCTTCATCGACATCGATCAACTCGATTTCTACCTCTCCGATCTTGAAGCACTCTACGACAAGCAACATTCTATCAGGTTAGACATCTTTTGCGCCCGTAAAACCTTTCAATAACAATTGTATCAAATAAAGCAGTTCAAAATTTACTATCTTCAAGAGATCTAAAACCATCTCTCTCTCTTGCAGTATCATGCGTGAGATGACGAAGAAGTGTACATCAGACTGGCTAGGCCCTCTCCTCACTCGGGCGGGAATCGATGAAGTGGAGACTATGGCCATCTACGGATTGCTCTGCTGGCCATCGTGTGAGTGAGAGAGGGAGATGGTCAAAGCCAGAACCGCGAAATGCTAATCGCCGGCTTTTATGAATCAGTGAAATGTTTTATTGTTCGAATAAGCAGACCGAATGAAATTGTGAATCTTCTAGTCATAGAGAATAAGAGACACGTCTGAAGCCTATCCAATCGCGCATTTCAGATCTCTCGAACGCATCAACACGAGTGATGGAAACCTGCTACAAATACCATTTGCGCATCTTCCAAGAATTGCATCATCACTACAAGTAATTAATATCATTATACAGTATCTCCATTGTTATTTTCTCCAGGAAAACGGGTCGCGGTGAATACTCATCACGAGTTGCTCACATCACATCCATTCTGCTTTGTGTTCAGGTAACTTTTTTTAGATTTTTGAATAAAAGCTTGTAAAATCATTTTCAGGCAGCGATTCAGCGACTAAAAGAAGATATGCAAATCTATCGATTGTTGGATGTCTACAGTGGGAATGAATTGGTGTACAATGTTGTGAAATGAAGTGCATTTTCGTATGAATTAATGGAATCTCAGGAATAAATCTATGAATTATTTCGTTGTTTTGTCTCTCCCAACCATCTACCAAATAATCGAATGCAAATGGGAGAATCCGGACTGAAACTCAACACGAAGGCTCATTCTTCATCAGCATTTAGATTGACCACGCGTCTTGTCCACTGAAGCCAAATCCGCGTAATAACTGAACTCCTCAACTACTATCTCGATTTTGCAATTGACATATCTGTGGCTCTGACGACATTTCATCATTGATTCTCACTTTATTCCGTCAACTCCTCAGTTTCTCCGATGCCCCGCTCTTCCGTCGATTCCAAAGAGATTAATCCTCGTCTGCATCAGAAGATCATCGTGCCAATGGTAGTAGTTTCAGAATACGAAGCTAATCCTAGTTTCTGTTTCCAGTTCAACTCCTTCTCCTCTCATTCATCCTCCTTCGTCCATTCACCCGCATCTGCCCGTTCACCTCGCTCATCCACTCTCAGTCTCAACGATCTGAGCAGTAGGAAATACCTCAAGGTAGAGTTCCGCTCGCTATGCGGTAAAATTGTTCGCACGATAGGCATACCATTTTCAGAACCAGCAGGTCCAATTGTTCGATTGTATTTCAATTATATTGGAATTCTCAGCAAAAAAAAACATAAAATAAAGTCGTTGGGCAAAAATGAGGAATCTACAGAACCAAGATACTCAAGGCTCTAGGCTAGAGTGTCAGGTACTACCTAACTACTTTCAGATTCCTCGTTCACCGGGATTCGATCTTGGAGTGGGTCTTCCATCACGAAGAGCATCCATCAGCATGGGTGATGCAGTAGAGAATTGTCTGCTGGAGTCGAGAAGGTTCGATATTTTTCGAACAAACAGCGCAGAAGAACGCGCCTACTTCAGAAAACTTAGTGGCGCCAAAATCGAGCGATCGTGCAGTCTCCCTGCACTGCCTGCTTTGGTTGGTTTTGAAGGAAACGTTTGGAACTGACTCAATCGTTGATTTACAGCGGGGATTCCCTCATAAACACGGAGAGTCTGCTACAAAGAGTGCGTTGTTCCATAATAGTGAGGAGACACTGAACGGAGTTACTCACCTTTTGTAGATTTCTCCTGTCTTCCTCGGTTCACTCATTCTCTACTGAAGCCATGGATCTATGGTGCATTCATTGCTGCATTCCTCATGACAATCGGGCTGTGTGAGTTGGGAAAACTATTTTCTGGACTAGAATTTAAATGAGTTTCACACATCCTTCAATGGATAATGCGATGGCCGACAAATGATATGTGAGCGTAAGGCATTTCAGTATGAAAATACTAAATTTCCCTCTTGAAATATCCCTTTTTAAATTTTATTTTAAGTTACTAAGTCACTCCATCCTTCACCATTCAGTCCTCTTCTTCACTCTTTCTCTCACGCCAACTCCGTCCCTTGTTCACTCCTCTGATCGAATTGATGCGAACGACGGAATCGATCAGTCACTTTCCAGCATTGACATACTAGTCCAGGGCCTCTTCAATCAATATTTGACCATCGATGATTCTACGGTATCCAACTTCATATGACTAACAGTTTCATTGCATTCCAATATCAGAGTTCGTATCTTCCCTCGGACATGAACTACATGATGTTCGCTTGCCTGATTGGTCGTTGATCTTCTGTCAATTTCTCGAAATTTGAATGATGTCATGCCAATCGATAAAGCCCTCCCATCTGATCTGACCACTGCTTCTAGTGCACTCATTCAAACACACTAATTGGCCGGCCATTTATCAGCCGGGGCTGAATTGATACTTCCCCTATCTTCTCCCTCCCTAAGTCTTCAGAGATCCTCACCACTTCCCACTGATCTCTCCAATCCCCTTGATCCCTCATCCTCTCTGATGTTGAGAGTCATTGGGAAGATGGGAAGAGTGATCAGAGAAGGGGAGGGAAGAGGTGCGAAATCAGTGTGATTGATGAGACTGAACTGCAAGACTCAGAGACGGCACTTAGCCACCACTTCTTTCCCCAACCACTATCGCAACTTTTGTGTTATCCTGGTTTATCGAATTGAACAAACCACTCTTCAAAATAAAGGATAAGTTACAACACTGCTCCAATAGAAACTAGATAGTTGATGAATTCCGTGCACTTCTTTCCGAACTCAATCCCATAAAATTCATCTCATCAATGTATTCGCCGTTCTGCTCGGTTGTCGCTCACACTTATTTATCATTCGGTCATCCCCACTCGTATTACTCCAATTGTTTTCGTCTAGACTGATCTCTAAAAATTGTCTGGATTCCGATGCGCAAAGTTCGACTGCTGAGGTCGGATAGTGTATCAAAACAGGACTGAGGAGCAAACAGATATCTCTCCTCTAAGTAACTTGTTGATCAGAGGAGGTTGAAGGGGGCTGAATACCTCCATCCCCTCCTTCTCCTCCTTCTCTCCTTCCCTTCTAACCAATCACTCTTCGAACACTTCTCTCTTCTCCATTTGTTTTCCATTCATCTTTCTCACCCGAGGAGCAAATCAGTGTGAGGATTTAACGCCCGTCCATTTATTAGTCGATCGGGACTCTTTTCCCCCACTTTTCTTTCTCTTGACCTCTTGTTGGGTTCCGGAGCTTCACCCTAGCCTCTATTTACTTGATGGACAGTTCAGCATTCATGCCTGTATTCCTTCAGCAGTCTGTATTTGGCTAATAGATCTGCCCATCCACCCAAACCCAGGATTCACCTAGATTGTGTCTTCATTCTCCTTCTTCTTCTCCTCTCGATGATCTATTACTTCTTCTTCCCTTCACCATTCCTTCTCTCTTCCCTTCCTACACTCCCACTTTTCCACGTCCCCTCTCCTCCTCCGTCTCACTAATGATTAATTAACTCAGTCCATCACTCGTCCGCCCCCTGCTTGGCACGTGGCCAAAAATACCTACCGTAACCTCAGATAATATGTCTACCGTAACCCGAACCTTCCGTTCGCAATCCGTCCTCTATTTTGCGGATCTCGCATTTCGTCCTCTTCCCCCTTCTGTCATCTCTCGTTTCCTCTTTCATGATCTCTTTCGCATCATTTCCACTCTTTTTGCTCTCCTTTTCTCTCTTTGAGAAGATCCGCGAAATAGTTGAAGTCGCCTTGCTTTCCGTGTGTCAATCAATCATCTTCCGAGGGAGGAGAAGCAATATTCGAGAGAGGGAGAGAGAGGGTCTCATGATCAGTATCCTCCCTCAGGAAGTTATGCACTCTAGTAGCACCGGGTTAAGCACCGGGGATCTTGATCTTTGAACTCTGTGGACTCTTTTGACTCTCGAGATAGCTCTCCTTCCCTTCCTCAACCTGGTCAGGTGTTCATTCATCTCATCCATCCCCATCTCGATCTTCTTCTCCTCCCTTCTTCCCTCCTCAGTCTGTTTATCCTCCCTCCAGACAACTAATGGGCCAACATTGAGATCTGCAGCAGAGGATGAGAGATAGGAGCGCCGGGTTTGGGTTCCTCCACCCTTCCTCCTTCTGTCGGTTTTCCGCCAATCGTCTCATGAGATTCTTGTCTTTCTCATTACCTGCTACGCCTAGGTTCCACCCTACCCTATCAATGTGAATTATCGCACAAAAGGCAAGGAAAATATTGCCCTAACGTTTCAAAAACTAATCCGGATTATCAACGCCTTTCATATTTCTCAGTCTTTCAAGTGATGGTGAAACACACCTCGCACGCATTCTCAAATTCCTCGTGTTTCCTCCTGAAACTCATGCGAAGATTGTAGGATGTCGTCCCATCCAATGGGTCCTCCTCTATGCCTATCTCCTCCTCCCCCCCCCCTCCCTCCATTCGATGACCCATTGGTGTCGATTTGAAGAGGGTGGGGGCTCTCCGATTGGATTGCGACACATTGTAATCAGCCCCTCCCCTGGGGACGGCACTCTCCTCATATCCCACACTCTCTCGCTCCTCTTCCTCGTCTGTACTCTCTTCATATCCCATACTCTCTCGTCTCTCCTCTGTTCGTGATCTTTCCGAGAGAATAATGGGATGGCTTTTTGAGTCGCAACTGCTCCCTCTCGCTCAATCTCAAGTTTGTGTATGTTTCAGCCTGTCGTGAAACATATAGTGGTTCATTTTCTGGAATTGTAACTACTTACTCTGCCTGAAACAACTAAAATTTGAACGATTCTCATCTACGTCAAGGTTCCACTCCGACTTTGGTAGCGCGTCAGAGCACAAATCCGCACTTCGCTTCTACGTATCAAATAAAGACGCCCTAAATCCTTTACCAAATTCATTTTCGCTCTCCTGAATTCATTTCAACCAGCCGCTCTAAAAGAGCCTCTAGTTCCTTCTCCTTCTGATCAAAAAGGGTGATAAGCGTCGCAACTTCAGCCGCAGCCGCTAATAAATCGTGGCACGTCTCCTCTCCAATGGGTTCAGTCGATGGGGCAAAAAGATGAGAGAAGGAGTCCAGAGGAAGAGAAGTGTGACACGCCTGGCTAGAGATGTTTTGATTGCACATTCCTGGGGTCAGCACTTCTATCTTCCTTCTCCTCAGTTTCCTCTGTTATCTTGTCCTCCCTTTTCGCTGTGACTCAAGAACTTCCGCAAAATTCTTCATCGCCTCCTTTGCAGAGCTTTGTGCTGCTCTTTCTGCCCTTATAGCATCCTTAGATGTATCTGTCGCTTCTAATATTATCGGGAATGTCAGTGCATGAACCTTATTGGACAGAACATGCTCTAAGGGGGGGGAGCCCTCTCTTCAAACTTGCAGTCGTTAGACGGTCGTAAAACGCGAGAGGGTCATTCATCCTCCCCTCCCCTTCCACTCTCTTGGCACATCCTCAATTTGGGCTCATTCCCTTGAGCCAAAACTTCTTTTTGAGCCCACTTTCTTCCTTGTCTTTCATGTTTCCGCGAGATACTGTAATTCTGACCCCGAAAAATCAATAATCTTCTCAGGATGTACTCCCCACTCTACAGTAGCACCGATCGTCGTCCTCCGCCTCCTCCAGTGCAGCATCTGCAGCAACTGCAGCAGGTACGACCCACCCATCGGGACTAGACTCTAGTCACGAATTGCAGCAGATGCAGCAGCTCCCTCCACGAGGAGTAACAGCAGATATGAGCGACAAGCTGGACTTCCTTCATCGGTAAGTGATCTTTGATCTCTGATGATCTAGTTTCGGAGTTCATATTTTGATCTTTGATCTCCAGAGAGATGGCTAATCTTCGAATGGAATGTGATCGACTCATCTCAAAGCACGAAATCGTCAAACAGAGTCTCAATCAGGTCCTTCTTTAAGGGTTGTAGTTTGATCTTTGATCTCTGTTCTTTCCAGTCGGGAACGGCCTTCGACACTCCCTCCTCTGCCTACAACACTGGCGGAGAAAGCTGCCGATCTCTCACTCCAGAGGGGCTAAACTGTGTGGAGTTAGTTTTGCTCTCTATCACCCACTCTCTGCGCGCTCATCCACATGTCTCTGGTAGTATAGTGGTTAGTATCCGCGCCTGTCACGTGCGAGACCCGGGTTCAATTCCCGGCCAGAGAGAATCTTTTGCAAGTATTTTCTCTTACTCTTTCGTCAATCTACTACCCGGCGTGTCTAGCACGCGCCCTTCCTTCAAGTTCTCTCCTTTCGTCTCTCAAATCGAAATCATACTTCACAGGATCATTTCTGTAGTATGTATTTCACATGATCCCTCACTCTGCTTTGAACAGGCAAACGCGGTGATTGGGAAAAGAGCGAGGCGCGAGCGGGAAATTGCCTTCGGGCTTGAGGACCGCGGACGCTGGAAGCTCTCTTTTGGTGGCCTGCGCCTCGCTCATCTGACAAGGGAACCGCATAACCTTGTTATGAAATTGGGTTATGTGGTATATACCATTCGAAAGAGCATCAAGAGGGGATCCTATTCACGTTCTCAAATCCTGCTACTGCGACCTGTGGTGGAAGTTACGGTACTTTTCGTTTAACACAGGGATTTACCAGACCCGCCCCTCAAGCAGATAGCTACTCTGTTACTCTCTACCCAACATGGGCTTGTAGTGCAGTGGTAGTGCTCCACGTCTTGAATCATTTTGGCCCTGGTTCGAATCCCCGCCCCGTCTAATTTCTTTTGTCCCTTTTTTCAGATATGTTTCGATATTTTTCGCACCGAAAATTGATTGTCATGATGTTTCTGTGAACCTATAGCCCATATAGACCACAGATTACAAGAGAATCAAAAATTATGAAATAGTGCAAATTTTCACACCAAACATGATCGTTGAGACCTATTGGTGCGAAATTAACCGTAAAATAGTCCAATAAGTTCACTAATAGTAGAAAAAAATTGACAAAAAAATTAGACGGGGCCGGGATTCGAACCAGGGCCAAAATGATTCAAGACGTGGAGCACTACCACTGCACTACAAGCCCATGTTGGGTAGCGAGTAACAGAGTAGCTATCTGCTTGAGGGGCGGGTCTGGTAAATCCCTGTGTTAAACGAAAAGTACCGTAACTTCCACCACAGGTCGCAGTAGCAGGATTTGAAAACGTGAATAGGATCCCCTCTTGATGCTCTTTCGAATGGTATATACCACATAGCCCAATTTCATAACAAGGTTATGCGGTTCCCTTGTGAGCGTTTTTATCAAACAATCTCACAACATAATAGTTGTCTGTTCAGATATTATGAGAAATAATGGAAAAGAGAGAGTAAATCTATGATGCAATAAAGGTTCGAGAAAACAAAAGAGTTTTGCAGATGTCAATCGTGCATTATGATCGCACAACAGCCATCCACTCTCCCTCCTCCCTTCAAAGTGACTTCTCCTCAACAGCAGAAGAAACGATTCGGAGAGCAGTCAAGAGATGTGAGCTGACTATCAAAAAGATCAAAGACCACACCTCACCTTCAGCGTTCTTCCCTCATCTATCACAATACGTCTGCCTCCTATCATCCCTCGATGCTTCGATCCGTCGACTATCCTCGAAACGGGTTCGACAGTTCTCTCAACGATGACGTCATCTACGGGTCGTCGATGCTGCAGATGACGTCACCTCCCTCTCCTCGACTTCAGGTTCGACCACCCCTATCGAGACTAGACTCTAGTCGCGAATTGCAGCGCTCCTCCATCCACATCAACAACAACTCGCTTCGGATGCCGTCCAGCTCTCCGATTCGTCGCAGTCAGCAGCTGCACCCGATGCAGCAGCCGGGGTCCAGCTGTCCCGCCAGTCCCCAGCCACTGAGACGGGCTGCACAGCTGGAGTTGCAGCAGGCTAAGCTGCAGCAACAGCAGCAGCCACTGCAGCTGCGACTGCATCGAAGCAGAGCTGAACCTCCGCAGCCTCCTGCTGCTCCCGACCTCATCTACCGCAACAATGCAGCAGCGGTGCTTGGTCGAGGAGACACTCCTCGTCCCTCTCCCGCACCAGAGTCCGCTCCGTCTGGCGCGGCTGCGGCGCTCGCGGAGCGTCTTCGCGCCTCCGAAGCGCCATCCACGCCCGTGACGCGTCGCCCTCCGCTGCAGCCTCCTCCTCCTGTCTTCGTCACTCCTGTTCCTCCACCTGCAGTGAAGAAGAAGAGGAGTTACTCGTTGATCAAACTACTGAGGTGTCTCTACCGTATCCAGTCCTACAGTAATCTCAATCTTTCCAGTCGAGCCGTTCCACCAAAACCTCCTCCACCTCCTCCCGAGAGTCTATTCATGTTCGAACAACCAGTAGATGATTTCGTGTTGAATTGTGATAGGAGTGAAGAGGACGATGCTACGCTGAGTAGGGTACGGTAGAATCAGATCTCATTCGATAATCGGCATTCCGTCCAGGACCGAGACGGCTCGACTACAGTAGTCGAACCAACGCTGATCGGATCTAGCACGCGAACACTCACTGGCAACGATGTACAGTACAAGTGGAAGGTATACGGGAGATGAATTCTTGGGAATCAATCGATAGTTGTAGGTCAAACGACGATGCGATGGTTCGCGTTACGTAGTAAAAAGACCCGTTCGATCTCAGGTATACTGTATCCTACCGTACCTTTGACCTACCGTACTCTCAGGTTCTGAAGAAGCGTGAGGCTCAGTTGCTACGTGAACGTCCAGGCATTACCACGGACGATGATGCACTTAGCAGTATAAAGGTATGTACGGTAAATATAAGGTTGCTCGATTACTGTACTCTGGACACAGTTGAAAACTGGTTCCTTAGTTCTCTGCACTGGTAACTTTCACTTCCGACCTAATCAAATCAAGAGTGCTGCTTTCCCTTCACAGATGTGACCCCTATCGCTTGAGTGATGGCTTGTTAGAGCGCTAGATCAGCTGACCTCATCTCCAATCTGATCTTTGGTCTCTTCAGCCAGGTCAATTCATTCCTCGAGACGATCGAAAGAGAGTTCTGGAGAGGGAAAAGGCAAAGAAGAGAAGGAGACAACAGAGAGTATTACAGGCTGCAGAGACTGCCAATACTGAACAGGTACAGTAAATAGATTGATGAATGGTTACGGTACGGTTATCTACAACTGGAGGTTGCTGTAGCACTTTGTACACTTGATGGATTATCCGTTCAGCCCATCATCTCACTGCATCAACAGAAGCAGCATCGTAAGCAAGCAGGAATGTTGATGGATGACTTCTCCACTACTCGAGAATGGCTGAGGTACGATAGATATCGACCTGCAGATAACCGTAATCCACTTTAGTCAGCGAAACCGTCTCGAGCCGTCCACTTCTACCTCTCGTCGACCTTCCTCTGGCATTCCTACCGTAACCACCGTCTAATCAACCCACAGTATCACTCCACTACCGTATCCCCGTACCGTATCCCCGTACCGTCCATCCCTGTTGCCATGTCGTCTTGCTACGAGATAATTGATAAATATAATTTTTTTTTATGAATCAATCTGAATTAACACGGGTCTCCTGTAAAAACGTAGGAAAATCAAAGGCTTTTGCGACAGTAAAAAATTTTTGGTCTTCGATTCCGCTGAAAGTACATTGACTAGGTATGATGAGGCCGAGGAGAACACTCATTCACTTTGTTTCTCAAAATTTGCATATCTACTTGAGTTTTTGACTTAAAACTTCGAAAGGCTGAATCTCGCTTCG
>LS510098.1:72252-107627 GCA_900490845.1 Pristionchus japonicus
GTCAAAAACGAAGCGAGATTCAGCCTTTCGAAATTTTAAGTCAAAAACTCACGTAGATATGCAAATTTTGAGAAACAAAGTGAATGAGTGTTCTCCTCGGCCTCATCATACCTAGTCAAGGTACTTTCAGCGGAATCGAAGGCCAAAAATTTTTTACTGTCGCAGTTGTTCCTACGTTTTTACAGGAGACCCGTGTTAACAACAAACATTTACACTTTACATTAGCAGAGTGCGGGGAGAATGCAAGGGAAAATGAGAGGGGCCAAGGAGAAAGAACTTGGGTCACTCGACTATATTAAAGGGGGGGGGGGGGGAGTAGTGACTAATCTCGGCTAGGCCGAAGACTAGTGACCATGTCGTTTGAGAGAGAAAAGGGAGAGGGGCGAGCATAGACACAACAACCTCTGGGTGTAAAACAATGCTAAGAGGGTCTTCTTTTAGCTTTGGGAGGTGGACGACACAATTGGAAATCTACTAAGGGCTACATCAAGATTCTCCATGGATGAGGGGGGACATAAAAGTACAATAAATAATTTATATATGTATCGATCTAGGTTCAGTCCGATGTGCGGCTCGAGCTCAGTACAAGATTGGTCATACCCACAGTCAAGGAAGAGAAAATAGAAAGGGAGAGGAAGACTAAGCATCCGGATACTGAGTGGAAAGAGAAGAAACGAGTGGGGAGATGACTACGTATGAAACAACATCGAGAGGACGATATTTAAACGAGATAATAAATTACAATTTCAGAGTCTAGATTGGGGGAGGGACAAGGAGGGGAAAGGGGGACGAATTGGCTCTCGACTACTCGACGGAAGCGAGTGGGACGGAGCTACGTTCCGTACCCATCACAATCGACCACCCGGCCCGACCCGACCAACCACCAATCAGTCAACCATCCATCTTAGAAGAACATTCCGGAGACTCCGCCCATCTCTTGCTGTTCCTTCACGAAGATCTCGAAGTACTGGTAGATGATGGTAACTGCCAGAAGGATTCCCGTTCCGGATCCAATCGCTCCTGTAATGTAATAATTGATCAATTTGCAATTATTTTTAAAATAATTGTGACAAATTAAAAATTCAAAAACTGACCCATGAAGTCAGCAGTGACGGAGAGGGCTCCGATGCAGAGACCTCCGAAAGCGGCGGCGGTGGGGATATATCTGCAAGTGGAGCCATTATTACCGTAATCAGCCAATAGATATTCAATCAATCAATAACCAATGGATAAGCTACCGTACCTGTTGAGCTCGTGGATCATGGACTTCTCACGATGTCCTCTCATGACCATGGCCTGCTCCTTGAGCTGCTTGGCGACGTCCTTGGCGGAAGATCCAGACACATCGATCCACGTCTTCGAGAAGAAGGCGCACGATCCGAGCATGAACACGATGTAGATGATGCAGTGGAGAGGGTCTTCCAGCACGTGAGAGAGCGTCTCAGGAGGAGAGAGGTAGTAGCAGATTCCACCAGTGGGGAAGCTGCGGTACGCTCCAGATGCATCCGACCAGGTACCGAGAAGGTTCACGAGGATGTTTCCGCCGAACTTCGACGCCAGCATCTGCAAATTTGGAAATTAACTACATTTTTATTAATTAACTAATTACTAATTAGCCAAGTAATCAAAACAATCAACAAACCTGGGAGATGACGTAGAGGTTGGAGACGAGAGCGGACTGGAGGATGATGGGGATGTTGGAGGTGTAGAAGAGCTTGATGGGGTACGACGAGTACTGGCCACGGTAGCGGGCAGACTTGATCGGGAGATCGACACGGAAGCCCTGCAATATTTTTATTAATTTTATTGATCAATTAAACTTAATTACATAACTAACTTAATTAATTAATGATCTAACCTGGAAGTAGATGACGACAGCGAAGACGAGGACGGTGGCCATCAGGTTCATGAGGTTGGGCAGGTTCTGTCTGTAGAAGGCCTCACGGAGAGCACGCACCTGCAAATTAATCTCATTAACATCTGTTTCTAAAAATACGCGGAACTGGTTCAAGTGTGACTGACGTGATGACGTCATCATTAAAAATAGAACAATGATCATACCTTGTCGGATCTGGTGGCGAGGAGGTGGAAGAGGGCGATGACAGCTCCCTCGAACTCGGTTCCACGGCCAGTGTTCATCGTGGCCGGTGAGAAGGCCTTCCACACGATCGTCTCGCAGATGTTCGTAGCGATGAAGAGAGAGATTCCAGAGCCGAGACCATAACCCTTCTGCAACCGGATTATTGATTAGTGGGATGATTAATTAGTGATGAATATAATTAATTGGCTGGCTGATTACCTGGAGGAGCTCGTCGAGGAGGAGGACGATGAGACCGGCGAACACAAGCTGGACAACGATGAGGAGGCAGATTCCGGCTCCGATGTCGGCTGGATCTCCGTAGAGACCAGAGGCGACGTACACGATGGCCTGTCCCACGGTGATCACCATTCCGAAGACTGCAAAGAGGGCGAGGTTAGATTGATTGCATGGATAACGAGAGGAATATCAAGGCAAGGAAGGGATACTCACGCTTCTGGGCTCCGTTGAAGAGGGCGCGGTCCTTGGGGGAGTCGCCGACCTCGATGATCTTGGCTCCAGCAAGCAGCTGCATGATGAGACCCGAGGTGACGATGGGCGAGATACCGAGCTCCATCAGGGTTCCCCTGTTCGACGCCATGATCACGCGAAGCCAGTAGAACGGATCGGCAGAGTCAGTCGACATGATTCCTGCAAGCATTCTTGTGAATTTTCTTTTGTTTAGTATTAACTCGTTTGTCATTGCCACTCTCAGAATCTCGCGCCATTGCAAACAGATTATTATTATGATATCATGATGACATAAAAAGAGAAGAGGAAAATGCGTCTCGTCCGAGTTTTCTCCGAACTGTCAATCAATTCCGCACAGGCTATTCTCTGTCTCTCCCTCACCCCTTGGTCAGAAAGAAGGTTCTCGCACTTCTCTTTTTTTTCAATTCTGTCAATTTCACTTTCATCAAGAGTCAAATAGAGCCCTAGCCTTGGGGAAGTAACCAAGGTAACGCTAAAAGATAGAGTGCACTCTGTCTCTGTGTCTGTTCCGAACTGCAAATCGATAGTGCGTTGGCTAGCCCCTCTAGCCTATTGAGCAGACAGTGCAAGGTCAGAGGGGAGATAAGATCGGGGGAAGACCGTCTAGCTATCAAACGACGCAGTAAACAATACTACGTAGCCATATCTAATCAAAGAGGCAACACTTGTAAGTTTGCAGCTTGTGCACGAAACTATTTGAGCAGCAAATAGGCAATGAAACTGACCGAAGAGGGGAATCTGACAGCAGACAAGGAAGATGAAGAGGGTGATGGCAGTCCAGAGCATCTTCTCACGGAACTGGATCTTCCTCTCGGGCTTCGCCACCTCCGGCACGAAGCCGCAGAACGGCTTCACGAATTCCAGGAATTTGACTGAAAGAAAGCATTTGTATTGACTGTGTTACGCCTCAGGGCTGTATTTTAGTAGTACTCGATGGTTATCAAAGGAAAGAAATGTTCGAATGCAAATCATCATAATTAAGAAAAATATAATCAAACAAAACTTTTCGAAAAGTAGTAATTATCTAATGATATACTGATTAAAATATTCAGATAAATGCATAAATTACTTACTTCCCATGGCTGGTGTGTGATCCGACGTTCAGGCCAAGAGGATCGAAGGAAATGAGGACAGAAACAGAAACTTCCAGTCACGAAAGAAGCTCTGCTCTCCGACAAGGTTGGCCTGCCCGCGCGTCGTCCCGCGTCTAGTGCCAACACGATACCGTAATCCGCAACTGCTCTAGCCCAAAAATTTATGTTTGTAAAAAATATTTATATATGATACAAGTTTAACATACCAATCGATGCGGAATTGGATGAGAAAATATTTTTAACGAAGCAATAAGGGCATAAAATTCAATTTCAGTAAATAATTAATTAATTAACAAAAATGAGATGTGCGCTCCACCGAAGAACTGCAAGGTCTCGCGCGGAGCTTTCACCGAATTTCTCTCAAGCCGCTATATTTTCTTTTATTACTATTTCAATCATTCGTTTTATTGTTTAAATCGCGCGATAATGGTGAACCAAATCGTATGTACAAAAGCCTTCTAAATATATATATGTTTAATACCGTAATTATCGAATTGTATTTACCGCGTGTAAACTCTTACACGGAAATGCCGGATTCCGTGAAGTACAGTACTTAAAGCGTTCATTTTCTAAAGTTGAATTTTTCTTTTTTTGCCTTTTTGCGCGATTTCTTACAGGTTTGGCTGCGTTTCCTCATAGTTTAGCTATTGAAATCGATGTAGGATAAACGTATTTGTGTTATATTATCTGCTCTTGGCTAGTTAGAGAGCTTTGCATGCCGATATTTTTATTTTCTCGTAATTCACTTGTTTCATTGCTAGTTTCAAGTTGGTATTTTCAGGTGATATAAACGCACGGCAGCCATGTCGTCGCTCATCATGCCCGAGAAGTTCCAGCACATTCATCGTGTGATGAACACCAACATCGATGGAAACAAGATGATCCCCTTCGCCCTGACCGCCATCAAGGTGTGTTTAGTTTAATAAAAACCTTTACTATTGAAATCGTTTGGTGGCAGGTGGTTGATGTGATTCTTGTACTATTTTTTTGTGTAAAATACTTTAAAGAAACGATCTGAAGTAAAATTCAAAAGTTTCGTCAACTTTGCTTTGTTTTTGGTTAACTGAATAACTTCTACCACTGTTTCTTTGAATTTAGATAATCAAGATTGATTACATTTCATCCATAATGCCGAATTCTTTACAAACACTATCCCCGAGTGGGAGATAATGTTTGTAATGTCGGGGATGATGTTCGGGACGGGGACCCCGACTTGAATCTATTTCCCCTCAAAGCTAGGGTATTTCTTGAATTAGTTTGTGGTTGACGCGATCTGTTTATATTGAGCGCTTTATCTTAAGGAGTTCAGTGAAATTAAACTATGCAATGACTTAGAAGTAGACGTTTTAAAAAATTTGAAAAAAAAAAAATAAAAATAAAAAGTTCAATTTGCAGGGAGTCGGCCGTCGTTTCGCCTTTGTCTGCTGCCGCAAGGCCGACATTGACGTCACCAGACGCGCTGGAGAGCTCTCCGAGGAGGAGGTCGAGAAGATCACCACTGTCATGCAGAACCCCACCCAGTACAAGATCCCTGACTGGTTCCTCAACAGACAGAGAGACTACAAGGATGGAAAGACCCAGCAGGTGAGCTTTGAAATATTTTTATCTGTCCTCTTCTTTAAAAAAAATGTTGGTTGGTAGGGTAGATATTTCACATTCTCGAGAGTGTCGGTCAAATAGCCTCCATTCAAACATTATTGTAGGTTCTCTCCACCGGTATCGACAACAAGTGGCGTGAGGACCTCGAGCGTCTGAAGAAGATCCGCCTCCACAGAGGTCTCCGTCATTACTGGGGACTCCGTGTCCGTGGACAGCACACCAAGACTACCGGCCGCAAGGGACGCACTGTCGGAGTGTCCAAGAAGAAGGGAGGATAAATCTGATGGCAAGAGGAGTGGCAGTTTGTTGCTTCTCGTTGTTTCTTTTTCTGTTGTGTTTCTAACATTGCAGAAATTATAAACTGTTATCGCTTTTCTGAGTACTGGAACACGTTGAGAAAAGAGTTCAAAATCAAGAAGTTAATTCGGAAACTGCGTAGGTGCAGTAACTAAATGATTGGGATTGATATTGATTGATACACATGTGAAAGGGGCTGGTATTGGTTGTGAATCGGAGAGCCTATAAATGTCCTATAGCCGCTACGTTTTAGTGCATGTATGTTTTCATCTCTTTTTATGTCTTGTTTTCGGAATAATTTATTTATTATTCTCATATTTCATTACTAGTCAGTATCCTAGCCGCTCTTCTTCGAAGGCCGAAATGACCATGGGGGTTAATTTCCATCTGACCTTTCTTCATTAGACGTAATTGAATGCAGCTTCGACAAACATAGCAGATCCCACCCTCAACTGAATATTGAGTTCGAAGCAGTGGTTCTCTGCTCCATTTGTTGCGAGAGTATACGTGCCGAGATAATGTGGTTGTGTTTTACTGTTGCTTACTCGGAATAGTTGGGATTACTCGAGTCTGCGGAAAGAAGATTTCACAGTAGTGTGCTGCAAAGAAACAGTGACGTTTGCACATTTTTATTTGTAGCTCCAGTAAATTCTCATAGGAATAACGGTATGGATACCATGGTTATCTTGGATACTCCCACATTTATTTTGATTCAATGTGTTTACCATCTTGTGATCTCATTTCGTACACTATTTCCGGATTCTTATTATTTGTAGTTCCTTTTGGTAATTCGCGAAATACCCAATCAGATGTAATTTGAGAATGCCAGAACTATAATGCTTCCCAGAAATGTCTGCTAAGTTGGTTAGTCTGCTTGACCGTCGGATACCTAGGCACGTACTATGTACGTATCAGCCTGAACTTCTCTAGACAGATTGAATTATTACGCAGTTTCTCTCGGACAATGCGTCTGTTTCCCTCTCACAACGTCTACCTCCTAACTGCTTCCTCCCCCACACCAATCACTGAAGGAAA
This sequence comes from Pristionchus japonicus, assembly GCA_900490845.1. NCBI lineage: Eukaryota > Metazoa > Nematoda > Chromadorea > Rhabditida > Neodiplogasteridae > Pristionchus > Pristionchus japonicus. The sequence goes on from LS510098.1 coordinate 78,847, forward strand.
GGTCATCGAAGACTTCCCCCTTCCTTCCTGCAGAAATAACACTACTTCTCGCCCCTTGTTCGCTTTTCCCCAATACCCTCGAACTCATTTTCTTCCTCGTTCTCGTCCATCTCTGAACACCCTTCCATTATCTCTCGGAAGGCTGCAACTATCGTTTCTGTATGCAGTCTATCCTCCTCCCTCGAGAATATTGCTTTCCCTCATTCTGACTGTAGTAGCCGAGTTGTTTTCTGATCGTAAGGACTTTTCTCTGTGGTGGATGAAGAGACTCCGCCCACTCTATTGCTCCCTGAGCCCACAGAGCTCAGAGAGCCACACCAGAGCGCCTGCGGTTCCGACCAGGAGATACTTTCAAATCAGCCGAAACATCCCTTCCAAATCTTCAGAAAAATGTAGCTAATCTCTTCCGAAAGTATTTCATGGCACTCTCGCACTCTTCCTTGCTCTTTACCCTCAAACCTCTCTATTGCGAGCCGCAAGGCATGCGGTCCCGTGGTGTAGCGGTTAGCACTCAGGACTCTGAATCCTGCGACGGGAGTTCAAATCTCCCCGGGACCTTCTCTTTTTGCCTCGTTTTCGCTTTCTCTTCCACTACTTGTCGACGGTTTCCTCTTGCAGAATGAATGGATTGATCATCGTGGGAGTACTTCTGAGCTGTCTGGTCGCCGTTTCCTCTTCTGCTCCTCTCGATTTTGAGAAGCAACTGCTCTATTCCTTCCAAGATCCAGCCGAATTCGAGCTGATTGCCCCTGTGAGATTTGATCATTGAACTAATTTTAAATAAGACTGACTACGTCCTATTTTGATCAACAGCTCTCGAAAATCAGATTGAAGTGTATTTCGATTTTGTCACGCTCGCAACAAATGTAGAATGAGTAACTTTCCCGACAGTCTTGCTTCCCCGATCCGATACCGTAGTCTCGTATCGTATCGTACATGATTGATATTTGATGCAAGGTGAAAAAAGCAGCTGGTCTAATCATGAGAGATAGGTTTCTTGGGATCTCAACAATGGGGGAATAATTATATGAGTAGATGGAAGTGGGAAAGAGCCATTACGGATGGGGAGGGGGGGGGGGAGAAAGGCCGCTAAATTTCATTTACACTTTACTATACGAGTTAGATGACGCTTCACAGATGACGTCTTCTTTTCGTCAAGAGTGCGAACAACCAAATTACTCGCTCGAGTTTCTATTCCGTGCCTACCTCAGGAGTGACAAGTTGAGAGTTCACCGCCCTCTCAGACTGACATTCTGTTCACCTTGTCTTCGAGTAAAAAAGGAGTGCGTAGGCTGAAACAAACTCCTAAAATACGAAAGCAAGCATGTGATACCGGGGGGATTAGTTCTGCAGGGATAAGGATCATGTGAGGATTCCTCGACGGATTTGTTTCGCAGGTTTTATTGAAACCGAAGTACCGGCGCTTCTAAGTCACGCTGGGATTTTGTAGAAAAATATTGCAAAGAATGATTCGCTTCTCAAAAACATGATTTGCTTTTTTTCAAGACAATTCTTTAATAAAAACGCTCAGATGAGCAAGGCGCAGGCCACCAAAAGAGAGCTTCCAGCGTCCGCGGTCCTCAAGCCCGAAGGCAATTTCCCGCTCGCGCCTCGCTCTTTTCCCAATCACCGCGTTTGCCTGTTCAAAGCAGAGTGAGGGATCATGTGAAATACATACTACAGAAATGATCCTGTGAAGTATGATTTCAATTTGAGAGACGAAAGGAGAGAACTTGAAGGAAGGGCGCGTGCTAGACACGCCGGGTAGTAGATTGACGAAAGAGCAAGAGATAAATACAGGCAAAAGATTCTCTCTGGCCGGGAATTGAACCCGGGTCTCGCACGTGACAGGCGCGGATACTAACCACTATACTACCAGAGACTTATGCTGGATGCCCATGGAAATGTCTAAGAATGTTTGTTTCCAGCGATCCGTCGACAAGCGAGCCGTTCTCAATCTAATCGGCCCCAATCGTCGTTTCATCGGCTTTCATCGAAAGGGACCGTCGAAGAAATTCGACATGTATGCGTGAGGACGACGTTTCTCATCCTTCACACCAAACACAAAACCACGAAGTAACCATATCTAGTGTACGGCTCAAGGAGAGTTCCCCCTACACCCATTCAACGATTGTGAATCGAGATCGATAAAGTGATTCCTGTACCGGAGTCTCGTGTGTTTGCTACGGTTCTCATACCCGAATATCCCTTCTTCGCACTAATCTCTTCTCCTTATTTGCGGCCGGGCTTCTCACTGTGGGTAATGAGATCTTTCGCTTGCTTTTCGTCTGAAAATGACGGGAGAGACCAGACTTCTGAGTAAGGTGCATTTCGAACCGAATTGTTGTTGTTTTCGAGGATCGCAAGTGAATTTCCCATGAATTCTCGATGATTTGCAAACACGTTCATTTTTAGCTGCAGCAAACTTCCGGTTTGGACGTGACGCTTTTCTTCCTCTTCGTGTATGAGAGAAACCTTACAAATCGGGAAAGTAATAACCTCGTGAACGTAATAACAGCGCCTACGGAAACACGCTGGCATTAGCATAGAAGGGCAAGTATCAGAAATAGATTCGACACAAATGCACTGGATTTGGCTGTTGATTCCTAGAGAATACAAACGGATTGTACGGTGGGGCAGCTTCAAATCTGTCTACAATCCGTAGAATAAGCTTTCAATATTTCAGTTGTCTGTTCACTCTGAGAGGAAAATCTCTTGAGCGTACTTATAGTTTCACAAGAACTCATTTGAAATCTATCAGAAATCAGCTGATGGTGAGGGAGGAAATGAATAATTTGAAGTTACTCGAAGAACCATCTTGTCTTGCTTTGCTTGCGTGTCGCAAGTGCGACGATTTCAGAATTTCGGAGATTCCGAAAAAAGGAGCGATCAACGTCATGTGAATACCGTCCTTACGGTTCTATCAGCCTTCAGAAGATGACAGATCTGGAAATGACTCGTGGAATGGAAAATGTCGTTCGAAAGTGCATTGACGGCACTAGGTCGGATGAGAACATTCGGATGATAACTTACTGGATGAGAACTATTGCATATTCCGTCTATTACATAACAGATGTTCTCCCCCCCTCATTAGGTGCTTCCAGCAGGTTATCATCCGAATATTCTCATCCAACCCAGTGCCGCATTGACGGATGCATTCCCGGTACGGTTCAGAGGGGAAATTTATTTGCAGTTCATATGTAGATCAACAAATTTATCCAAATTGGCGATGAAAGTAGAAAGAGATGAAGCAGTGATTGAAGACGATGGTCAATAGAACTCCGGGTATTCGCCTCTTCTCGTTGAATGCTTAATATTCATTACATCCCAGTACACTGAAACATTATAACTCTCCATATTCCCAAAATAAGGTCAAATACCTTGGACGACATGTTCATTGAGATAGTGAGAGTTGAGTTGACCGTAGAGAAGGCAGACTGTGGAAAACCACACTTTCTTTCCGATCAATGGCAAACGCTGAAATCGCAATTATATACATTTGTTTTGCACTGAAATTGGACCTCTTTGAGAATTCGACCAGATTCAAGACTGAGAAAACCAGGACTGTCGTCATTTTGTATTGACAATGTGTCCAGTTTTCTTGAGAACATTTCGAGAATAATGGATGCCCAATCAGCATTGACTAGACCGAAGAAGTAGTGACGATGGCGTAGATGAGTTGGTTGTTGCAGTATGAGGAGAGAACGAACTCGTGATGACAAATCACGCAGAATTTCAACTGAAAATTTAATTCTTTATTTGAGAGATATTGTAAATCACTTGGATCAGACGCAGCCGAAAGTTGAACGATAGACAAGGATATTTCATCGATTGCGTGCACAGTTCCCAATAAATGTTTGCTACAAATATAGAGCAAAGGTGATTGTGAAATTGGAAATCAAAACTGACATGACTTCTTCCATTAGGAAGTCTATGGCAAGGATTAGCTTTCCGATCTTCTTTCCCTCCATTAGATTGAAGATGGGACTAGATGGTACACAGCCTTTCATGTTCAATAGCATCTTCTTTATCTGTTTTCCAATACATTCTCCCAGATGCCCAAGTATAAAGTCGTCATTATTGACCGTGTCGAATTGCACGTGGTAAACCTGATAAGAATGGAAGACATAGGCAAAGCGAGTGAATCTCACTCTTCGTTTCGCATTGCTGTAATATTTCCTGTTCTTGAAAATTGTGATCAGCTCCATTGAAGGCTGACGTAGTAACAAACGAAGTTCGAACAGTTTCGTCTTGCAAACTGGGACATAAATCCAGATATTATTGGCACTTCCCTAGATTTATTATCTCAAACTTTGAAAACTAAGCGAACGCACGGTTAAACTAGGACACACTGTGACGTTTATCTCTTCGGCCAATGGAATAGTCACTGGCAAGCATGCATATTCGTCCACTCGAAAACGAAGGAATCGGCTGGTCTGCATTGAATAGTCTAATGAAAAGGGAGCGGAAATACACATACCATTCTTAGATTGAATACTGAATGCGGAACATACTCGATAATCGACCAAACGAGTTCGGGAGAAAGTTGCTCGAACTGAGAGGGTTTTCCCGAATCTCGAGCAGCATTGTCCTCTTCTTCGTTGTTGATCATATTTGACGAAGAGCTCCTTGTTGAAGGCTAGGCAACGGAATACATTGTATTCAAATGGGAAATGTTCCATGAGAGGAGTAACCGCCAAGAGCAACGCGCAGTTAGTGGAGCATTACCAATGGGCACCGATGATTCGTAGGGAACAACAATCGAGAGCGATCCCCATCGAACTGTAAGAATTTTACACAACATGGATACGGCAATGTTTTTATCGGAACTTGAATTGTATTCAAGATTCAAAGAGATTGAAGAGTTGGGTCGGAAAAAGTGAAATCTTCATTCCTTCTTCATAAATGTTTCACATTCAGGCATTTACTGTCAGCTGAAATACAACTTTTTTGACATTTTTTTTGTATAAACGACGTACCATGGACCAGGTGGTCATTGAGTACACAAGAATGTTGATGTTTGAAGAGGGAACAACTAGTGGAAAACCACACTTTCTTCCCGAGAAGTGGAAGGCGCTGAATGAGTTAGAAGGGCTTAGTTGATGACACAATCAAACCTCTTTGAGAGTTTGAGCATCGCTGTGACTGAAATAGTTAGCTGCGTGGAGATTCCTTATGTGCAGCGAATCGATCTTCTTCGAAAACATTGTGAGAATGATGGAAGCCCAATTGACATCTGAGAGACCGAAGAAGAAGAATTCACTGGAAGGATGGCCATACAATCGATGTTGAATGATGGAGAGAGAGCGGGTGAGGGTTGATAACTCGATGAGCATTTTCTCTGAAAATATATAAATTGTATCTATCTTATGTGAAATGCGGAAAGCGTTTACTTTTCTTACTTGGATCAGAATATTGTAAGAGTTCATTGACTGACAGCGATAATTCGCCTATTGTCTTGATTGGGTTTACCAGGCATTTGCTAAAAAATATGTTAATGGAGGGTCTATTTTATCAAAAGAGAACTGACATTGCCTCCTCGGAGAGAATCTCCATCCCAAGGATCATCTTTCCAATGGTCTTCCCTTCAACTAGTTTGGCGACGGGCAGGGATGGATTCCACCAGCCACACTCTACTTTGACCCTGCCAATATCTTTGCCCACGCTTTTTCCGAAGCATGCTATCACTGCTTCTTCACCGTTCAGTCTGGACAATTCTAGATTGTAAGCCTGCAGAAATATTTTAATGGTAACGGAATGAGAATAGAAGAAGATACTCGCATTTCGAGCTGCGCTACTGTGATACTTCTTCAATGTCCGTATTGATTGAGATCCTGCTTGTGGCTGAGTTAGAAGCACTCGGAGTTTGAACAGGCTTGCCTTGCAAACTGGAACGTATATCCAAATATTCGTACCCTGAAAGTTATTTTGTATTGTTGTTTCTTTGGAAATTGAGTTAACTAACAGATAACGGCTTATGCACTGCTACGTTCATCTCATCTACATTTGGGCTAGTGCTTGGTAGTAGAGAATACTCATTCGCTCGAGATTGCAGGAATCGACATGTCTGAAGTCTTCAATAATTAAAAAAAGACTGAAATTACACTTACCAGCCTCAGATCTAACACTGATTCCGGGACATAATCGATAATTGACCAAACGAGTTCGGGAGGCAATTTCTCAAAAGTAGAAATATGACCCTGAAAGTCGTGAGCTGCGAACTCTTCTTCAGTCAATGCCAAATTTTCCAATAGGGACTCCATGCTGAAATCGAGTAAACGGTAGAAAAACAGGGCAATTCCTTGTTGGGCTAAACGGACTATTCTACTTCGGAAGACGAACTACAGGTAGTGACGGCCAATCATTTCACTGATTTAGAGAAGCAATCCCACTGGGTATTCTGAGGTGCTATGTTTGTCAAATTCTCAAGATTTTCTCCGAAGTTATCGGGGCTACCAAATTGGAGTGACCAAATCATCCTCTCCCTTATCAGTCTCTGACTATCAGCACCTTAGCGCGTGTTTGAATCGATGGGAATCTGAACAGAGAATAATGACTAAGCAAGGATTATAATCATCACTCACTACCTCAATTCCCTCTTACGCAGGCCATTTCCGCTCATTTCAAGGTTGTGTTTACCTTCCGTTTCGCATTTCCACTCTTGAATTGTTCAGAATTGTCGCTAAATGGACGATTGGATACTCGTGCTCATTGTTTTCGTATCGTTGATAGTGGTAGGTCATGACTTCATCAGATATGAAACTAAAGTGCCCGTTCAGGCGCTGGTTGCGCTAGTTGTCTTGTTCTTCTGCTTTCGTGAGTCTATTTACTTTTTATTTCTTTGAGGCGTTGCGATTTATTTTGTCATAAAAATATCGAAAGAAAATAATTTGTTCCAGAAAAATGTTGCTGCCCGGTAACAGATGAAGAGATAGAGTTGGCAAATGCACGGCGTCAGTTTTACTCTCATTCGAAATTTTCTCATCATAATTCTCATAGAACACATTTTATGATAAGAAAAATGTCCATTTCCAGCCGCGAATCTGGCCCCAATCTACGTGATCGAGAGTGGTTGTCCTCCTCATCGTCACCATCCATTGGCTGCAGCTGCACTCATCCATGGACATCGAAGGAGGAGAAGGCATAGAATGATCAGACATCTCAGACACTTCTAATATCACCATTTCTGTATTTCCGACACACTCCTTCGCATGTGATAGTTTTCATTGACTCTCAGCCTATTCTAACGCCGTCCTCAATCTAAACGCACTCTCACATCTCAACATGATCAAGACACATTTAGAACGAAGAGTAACGACTCGCAGTTTGTTTGAGCCTGTTTACAAACTAAGCATCTCCTTCACTCATGATCTCGGGTGATTCACATTGTACGCGTGCGATAAAATGCTTCAAATTGTCTAACAGCTTCAAAAATATTCTATCATGGACAGAAAAGCGTCTTAGGGTCGCATCGATCTCAGTCAAAGCATGTGTTTACCATACTCTGACTGCACACTATCCTGACTCACTCATACCTTCGAACACCGATCACTTTCTTTCTCTCTCGTCGTCCTTGTTTTCATGCTCGACGAAGACCTCGACTACGACGTATCTTCTTCCACTCCAGACGGTATGCTTCTTTGTTATGGATCCTCTGGAAATTATTGAACCAATAAAGAATCAGCTCAGTATATCATGAAATATACCGGATTGTGCAAAAATATACCTGACACCTTCACTCCAGAGGATTATGACGATCTTTACAACGATGAAATGCCTACCTGGGAAGTGCTGCTGATTATCTTTGGAGACATGGCGGTGTGTTTAAATGTCTAGTTATCAGTCATAAGTTCTATTCCAGTTGTTTGCAATGGCCGCTTTCCTGTGCAGTGAGTTTCCAACGCATTCATTTTAAAAACTTCTTGAAAGATTATTTGACCTTTTACTTATACGGATGAAACACAATTGAATACACATCATAAAAAGAATAATTGTAGATCGCTTCTGTGGAAGTCCATCGGGAGGAGGAGGAGGAAGTGGTGGAGGTGGCAGTGACTATCAACTTCTGCTCGATTACCATTATCTGATTCAGGTGTGAGCTACACTGTTGAATCAGGTGGAGGAGGTCACGGACACCACCATCATCACCATGTTGTGAGAGACGCTTTCGTGATAGAACATCATCACCATCACCATGGATGAGTGTCACGGTCTTGTAGTGACAATTCAATAACAATCCCTTTACGTTCAAGAGTATGTAAACGTAGATGCAAAGATTGACTGCGATTCTCAAGCTGAAGCAATCACTTCCACATGAACTCGGGTGATTCAGTCTGCACGTGTTCGAGAAAATTCTTGCGATTTCCGTATGTTCTATTTCCTCGACATGAATCTGAAGGTCGCTTTGATCTCTACTGAACCGTGGTGTTGACACTACACGCAAGCCTGACTCACTCAACCTCCCGTTGAGATCACTTTCTTACCTGCTCTCCTTCTTTTTGATGCTCGACGACTTCGACTACGACGTCTCTTCGTCCACTCCAGATGACTACGATTACGATGATTACGAGGACGATCTACCCACTTGGGCTGTCCTTCTAATAATCGCCGGAACGATGGCCGTGTGTTTTCTTGTGCGTTGTGTTGTGGAAATCTACTAAGCGTTCTGTTTCAGATATTCCTTCTTGGCGCTTTTCTGTGCAGTGAGTTTTTCACATCTACTTCACAGTCAAAGAATTTTCTTCTGTATTCAGCAATAGAAAGTACCTAGAATTCTTCGTGATATTCAGATTACTTCTGCGGAAACTCTTCTGGAGTTGGCGGAGGAGGAGGCAGCGGTGGTGGTGGTAGGTTACCGGTTACTGAGTCTCGAAAGGAATTCCTGATTCAGGGGTACCGTACACGGTGGAATCAGGAGGTGGTGGAGGGAGTCACGGTCACCACCACCACCACCATGTTGTGCGAGATGCCTTTGTGATCGAACATCATCATCATCACCATCACGGATGAACTCTTTCGAATTCTTCATTCGAACAAGTTCACTCTGATTGCAGAAAATTTTTCGAATCAATTTCTCTTTATATCCTAGCGCATTTAATGTTTGCACCATTTTTTTGGAGTTACCATGAAATATTCTACGTTGTTCTACTTTGCCAAACTACGGGTTGTCGATAAATATTGTGCCAACCGATGGAGAAGGACGAATCACGTGGGAATGACGTCACAGTCGATGTTATCGCTTTAGCAAGGAAAGGAAGAGCGATTTCATCGCATTTCTCGTGCAGGAGGTTCGTAAAATTGAGAACAGAATGTTTGGCGAATTGACCGCTGAAAACATGAAAATCTCAACACAACTTTTTGATCCTTCCTTTGAGATGGTTGAATCATTCTCGCCATCTCATCGTTCTTACTTAGTGCAGATGAGCAGTCACTGGCGGGTACGGTCCTCTGATAGAGATTACTGAACGCTACCGTTATCAGCCCCATGAGTCCACCTGATCCTGGCTCTGTCTTCCAATCAACCAAAGGCTTGTTTTGCCCTCCAAAGACTGTCACGGACACGCGTTTATCTCGCCGAATCCATTCAACTAAAGATCGAATGAGAGGGAGGAGAGCAGCTCTCTCTCTTTAGTGTGACCGCCAAGGGAAGAAACCTATCAATACATTGCTCTGTGTTGAGAGCACGCGCCAATTCTTCCAGTCGGTCAATAATATTCCCTCCTCTTTGTCCATAATCGGCTCTATCGTGCATAAATTTGGCTGTTTTCGCACTCAACTGATTGAACATGATCGCCTCTTTATACCTGACAAATTGAAGTTGCTATGGCTGGCCGAGATGTCTTCCTTCTCCTTTGCTTCTTCGCTTACACTTCTTGTCCACTCTTGCTCACTGATGATTCCATCTCATAGTTCTTCCCTTTTATCACGGCGGCCACTATCAGTTTCTCGCTAAGTGCCGCTTCCTTCTCATCTCGCTTTCATCTGATTGCCTTTTTTCATCACGGATCTCGTCAAATTTAAACTTCATGGCTGAAAATACCACCTCCATCCTGACTTCTGATCGAGCTTGCGCCTATGATTATTTGACCGAATGCAATCTCAGGGCATCGCATGACCGACCTCGACATCACCACTGAACTTCCCTTCGATGACGACAACTCCGGTCCGTGGTGGCAGTTGCTCGTGCTCGTGATTGGATTGCTGTCGGTTAGGAATTTTCCAAATTTGGTGTTATCTGATTCACTCTCCAAAATTCTAGCGAATCTAAGAATTATATCTCCAGATGAGTATACGTTCGACATTTCTAAAATTCGCATGTAGGGACCGCCACGTGATATGCAAACGATGAATTCATGACCCATGAACTATTTCAGTTTGTTAATCTGTCATATAGAAACATTTTTTGTTCGCGGAAGACCATCCGAAATCCAATGGTTTTCGAGATATTTGCATTTTACAAAAAATCAGTTATCGATAACGAGAGACTACAAACTACAAAAGCCCTATAAAAATTGTTCTAGACGAGGGCCGCGACTTCTGTGAGTTCCCAGTGATAGACTAAGGTAATGGGCACAACATATCCGAAAATAAGCCGATTCCACGGGCGTCCACGTTTTTATAAGAGATCAAAGATCATTTTCGTAGTCAATCTTTGAATTCACATAACTTTCTTGGACGACCGCAGAATTGTCTGATTTTCGGATATGTTATGCGCGGTACCTTAGTCTACAACTGGAAACTTTCAAAAGTCGCGGCCCCCTTCTTGATCTCTATCGAGTGAGCTTCAAAGATCGATTATTCAAGTTCAATTTGCATTTTTGACACATTATCGAGCACAGAAAACGTGGACGCCCGTAGATTTGTCTCAAACTTCGAGGAAAGTTGACTGACATGGTGTATTAAATCCCTGAGAAGTCAGAACACACGGCCTTTCAAACCCTTTTGAGCTGTTCGACATTGCGTGCGCCCTATCCGATCGGAGAGGGATGGTGGTCCCTAATTCGCATGTTTCAAATATTGTACGTACCATTAATTAGAAACGATACATTATTGGTTGTTTATTATTGGCTTTAAAATTTCAGATGCTCGTCATCATTATCTCTGTCGCGTGTGTCATGAGTAAGTTTTGCACTATAGATCGAAGCTACTTTTCGATGTTATTTTTGAATCTGTTGAATTGCTTTCGATGATTACACTTCCCGACTTCCACTCTCACAAATCAATATTTCAGCCCGAGGCTGTAAGGAGGACTCGAATCCGAAGCCGTACTATCCAGGTGAGAATGAGGGGATTCTAATCCGTGAAACTGGGAACCGGATACTGAGTCATCGGAATTTTGAGTGACGAGTAATCTAAAGATTATGTTTCAAAATAACTCGAGGATAGGCACGGTGTTGGTTCAACCCTTCGCAACCCATTCTAACCGGTGCTATAGAAAGTGTGTGAAATGGAGAGTCTCCTAGTTCAATCGTTCCATCTCAGGTCCTCACAGTGTCTTCACAGTGAGCAACCGTCCCTCTTCCTCTCGTCCTTCCGCTTTCTCCTTCGAATCTTCATGACACGACCATTGAAGTGTAATGAATCACAATCAGATACGGGTGAAGGGATGATCTCATGCGATAAAGTCTATTCCATGATTCGATGCTCTGTGAACAGTGAACTATCTATTATCAATCATCATCTCATCTCAGATTGTCCCACTCAGCATCATTCTGTTTCAAAGCGATCCACCATTCCAGTCACTGGAAACTTTATCGCTACTTGCGCCAGGATTAATGGTAGTGAATCGCATTGCTTCTTGACGCCTTTTCTTATTCACTGCGTATCGTTTAGACGTCTAACACGTTTGGATTCGGCCCCGTTGGCCTGGAAAAAGGTTAATTAGCTAATTAATATAATTAATATAAACTCACACTGCGAGTGCGGCCGTGAGCGGCACGGTAGAGGTCTCCATTGACCTGGGAAGAGATGATATGATCTATGATCTCTGAGCTCTATCTTATCTATTTTCAAGTGACACATACTGTTGCATCATCCCTAGCTAACAGTCATAAATTCCTCGCTCACATCTGGTGCTCAGGCACTTCCACATCGCTCTTCACCTCAACCTTCCTCTCCGTCTTGGACTTTTCCTCAATTTAATAAATTTAATTAAGATAAATCACAAAATCGAACCTTCTCAGTCTTATTCTTCTTTCCCTTTCCCTTCTTTTCGCTCTTGTCCTTATCTTTCTTTCCCTTCTTGCCCTTCTTTGTCGTCTTCTTCGAACTATTGTTCCTCGAGCCCGTTTTGGTCTGCGAATTTGCATATTTAATAAAATAATATTAAATACCTTGGATAGGTTCTCATCATCATCGTCCCTATTGCTCTTCTTCTTCTTTTTGAGGAAAAAGATGAACTGAAAATCAATAATCGAAATTCGAAATAATGATTTCCAAATCTCACCGCAGCGACGCCAGCGATAATTACCACAACGAGAATGACAATGATGGCGATGAACTGAAATTGAGAAAATTGATGATGAAAAGCTATGAAAATCGTTTCTGTTCCACAGAAAGTCTCCCGAAAGATCCTCTCACCATCAAATCATTGCTCGATTCTTCCTTCTCCTGCGATGCAGCAGGCACGTTTGTAGGGGAAGGAGTGGTGGTGGGAGGAGCGGGCGTTGTCGGCTCTTAACGGGTAATGGAGGTTACGGTAGACACACCGTAATCCAGTCAGGAGCGGTATCGATCGACTCACTCGGCCTGCACGAAGCCTTCACTGGAGTCTTCTTGCCGTCGGGTGTGAAGTCAAGGACTACCGTAGTTCCATCCATCCAGCCCTGAATATTGATCTTTGATCTTTGACCTTCGATCATTTCGTGATCTACCTTAGCCGAATCGCACGTGACATCAGGAACTTCTTTGTCGTTGAGTCTGTAAAGTTTATTTCCAATGAATAAATTAAAATAGTTAAGTTATAAACTAACATTAGCTGTTCACCAGCCTTGCAGAACATTTCAGGTTCGGGAAAGATGTGAATGGGCTGAAGGCGATTGGATTACTGTGCTCGGGTACGGTAGCTGCACTGTACCTTGTTGCAGGGTTCGGTACAGCTCATATCGATGAAGTCTGAGTGGCATCCTGAGAAGTTACCGTATTCTAGACTACCGTAATCCTCCACTCACTTGACAAACATCTCACTTTCAACTTCTCAATCTTGCTCGAGTAGTCCAAGACTTTAGTCGCAACGCCAGAGGCTTTCCATCCTGAATACGGTAATCAGTTATCGATTAGGAAAATGGATGATCACCATCGGCCGAGCAGGTGAGCTCCGTGTACTCCTTGCGGTCGACGCTGCAATCGATATCGATCGGGCTACCGTAATCAGGTTTTCCGTTCGGGACTCACATCAGGATGTGATTGGCAGGGCAAGTGAGCTTCTTATTGGCCTTATCGTAGACTGGCACACCACAATCGACGCAGTCGGACTCGAACATGTTGTCCGGGCCTTCAATTTCAATCAGTTTCACAGAATATTCGCGAAAACAGCCTACAATCCTTCTGGCAGTACGCTTCCAACTTCTCGAAGGGATAACGCGTGTATTTGATCACATCTTGCCCGTTCGCTTTCCATCCTGCAAATAGAGAAGGTACTCGGTTCGCCTCTATTTCGGTTCGAACCAGCTTCAGAGCATACTGCATCTTTGTACACTGCTTTGTCGATTCTGAAAGAACGAATTAAAATTTGGTTCGCAGCAGAAAAACGCACGTCAAGAAAGCGTTGGTGCACGTTAGCTTGTTATTCGTCAAACTCGGCTGAAAATTCGAAGCATCGCATCATTAGCGAGCCACCCGCTTACCTTATCCGCTGGTTGGCAAGTGGCCATCTCGGGAGGGCAGCCAGCAGTGAACATGTTATCGCATTTGACTGAAAAGTGGATTGACCTTTGATCTATCACATCAATTGGCCTGCACTCACAAGTGAAGCACTGGGCGCGCAGCTTTGAGTAAGGAGGACTGGGAGTGTAGGAAATGAGTGAATCTGTCGTAGTGCCAGAGTGCCCGATCCATCCTGGAATGAGCACAGATGAAACGGAGTAGAAACCAACCCAATACTCACCAGTGTTACTGCACATAGCGAAATCGAACAGTTTCGATCCCCAGACTCTGAACGAGTGGATGATTATGAGTGAGGGCATTCGACCGCTTACAAAAGTTTGCTGCCTGTAGCACAAGCCAGCTTTTTATTGGCGTCGAGTGGGAGGGGCGCCACACAACCAGCCACAGTGCAGTCCGGCTCGAAACTGTCAGCATCGCATGCTGAACATAACGATTCAGGAAATTAGTCTTCGCTTTTCTTTATATGTATTGAAATAAGATGTTCAAGTGTCGCAAGAATCTATCAAGGAGCAGAAAGAGAAAGAACGAACGGGAAGGGACAACTAGTATTGCGCCTATCGGATTGCAGATTGCATGGACGGGCAGATCGGGATTGCCCTGAACAGTCTCTTGGATAATGTCTGATTACAACCAGGCAAACCGCTGAAAAGTCGATAACGGGAGTCGATTGGTCCATCCATCCAGTTGCAGCGCATGTGAGAGCATTCGCTGGCGCCTTCTTATTGTTGATGCTGAATTACGAAAGAATACTTTATTCGAGGTTGGCGCGAAACGTACTGTAGATCCTTGTTAACATCGTTACACGAGAGCTTCGAATTGGCGTACACAGGTGGAACACAATTGTCTTCACCCGGTGGGCACTTTAGTTTCACAAATTTGGAGTGGCACACTGCAAAGAGCAAAGATCAATCGGGGATCAAAGAACAACCGCACTCGAGTAGCAGGCCGCCTTGAGTTTGGCTCCAATCTTGAGGAGATCATTGGCGTCAAGAATGGACGTTTCGCTGCAAGTTATTCTTGTTTTTGTAGGTTTCACATCCTGCATTTTACAGTAAGTAGCCTGGGTTGCACGTGAGCTTCTTTTCTACGGGTCCTGGAGGAGTCTGAAACCGAATTTAGATGAAGTGACCTGCGCGAGTTAGTTTGATCGTTGAACTTTGATTATCGATTCATCTCAAGATGGATTATTTCGCTAAACTTGGAGAGTGAATAGCGGTCTACGCAAAATCGTTCTAATCATCCTCACGCACCTGTGTAGGGTCAATACAGGTCAATGCTTGTTTATCTGCAGGCGTGCATCCGAGTTCCACCTCGATCGGAGTAGGAGTGGGAGGAGGAGGGGCAGATATCAACGATGACGTCATCAGCAACGACGTCGTCACCGTCCAGGAGAGAAGAGGAGGACGCATCTGGAAGGGGGTGATGAAGAAGATGACTCCAAGGTACGGTAGAGATACCAAAGAGATACGGCATGTTAGGCCCTAGAGATACGGGGTATTGATTAAGGAAGGGAGGGGAAACCGAAGAAAGAAGAGCAACTCACCACTCAGCGCGCGCCACAGACGAGCGAATGGAGTGGAGAAGGGCGAATTGGAGATTTTATACTCCGCATTTCTATGCAAATCGATTCATTTTGACGAAAATAAGGCGAAAATGGGACAAAAGATCATCTACGTGACTTTTAGAATAGTTAATCGGGCTCTCTGTTCTCCTTGACACAACTAGATACAGATTGCATGAAATGCTTTTATCATAATAGATCACTACATAATTACATACAATACGAGAGGACGTGCGACAATGCGCTGAATTTGACTTCTAAGCTTCGGATGATCTTTGATCTCTCTTCTCTTCTCTCAGGGACGAGTGTCGAAATCGAAGGAGATTCGAAGAGAACGAAGATAATCGAAGAGATCTTCGTCGTTGTCGAGATCCATCTGAAGGAGTAGGGTAGAGACCGAGAGATCAAAGATCAAAGATCAAAGACTGACCGATACGGTGACCACCCTGACTCCTCCCTCTTCGTCCGGCGGAGGGACGGGAATGGAGCCAAAGTCGTAGCAGAGCACACGCTCCTCCTCCAGTGAGAGACCAGACTGCAGAAAGTTCAAAGATCAAACTACAGAGTACAAAGATCAAAGACCGACCTTGACAGCTCTCGGTGTACGCGTGCGAATCGACGTCTCGTCTGCGGTCGCGCGCCACGAGTGTTGCACCGTGAAAGAGGGCGGTTAGGGAGGGATCAGGAAGGGATCAAAGATGAAGCTACAAATTACAGTCCACGATGATCATCAGATTCATCGCTTAGATCAAAGATCAAAGACGATCAAACTCATCTGGGAGTGACGATCATGGTTCGCTCGCTGAGGGAGGAGTAGGTGGACTCGGGTAGGGAGGCGGAGGAGAGACGAGAGGAGGAGAGAGGTGGTGGTGATCTTTGATCTCCCTGCATGCCGTCTCCGCCACAGTGATTGCTGCAATGAGAGGAGAGTTGATCTTTGATCTTTCAACTTCTGAATAGTACATGATGCAGAATATTCGTGAGCTTGATAACTTCAGATCTTTGATCTCTCTTTTCACCTCAGAGCGTGCGACAGACTCCCTCCGACTTGCTCGATCAGCTTCAGCGAGAAGAGACGATCTCTGGAGGGAAGCAGAGATCAAAGATCAAACTACAGAGATCAACTCTCTCACCTGATGCGGGTGTTCTGGGCGGGCGTCGCGTCGCCAAGCTCGATGTGCGAGAGGAGCTTGCGAGCGAGCTGAGGAGAGATCAAAGATCAGAGATCAATTACTCACTGCTATCTCTCCAAAGATCAAAGATCAAAGATCAGCCTACCGTAATCTCCTTCCGATTGGCGGCGAGCCAGTCGAGGATCGTGCACACGTAGACGTCAACGTCGAGGGCGATCGGACAGAGGTACGACGACTCCTGGATGAGGGCCAAGATTTGAATTGATTCGATCTCCCGCCAGAACTGATATGCAGTTCGCAACCTCTACATGAAGAGAATTGATGGAAAATGGGGACGGTAGACTAGTCCTCTGGGTCACCTTGATGAGTGCCTCGAAGGCGACGGGCGTCAGCTCCGAGCACCACTGCTGCTTGCTCAGCGTCGAGAGGTGGAGGGCCGCGTTCTGGAAGAGATCAGAGATCAAAGATCAAAGATCAAACCACAAACCCTGGCTGTCTCCTCTGCGGGCGGCGACAGGTGGTTGTAGGCGTGCTCGAGTGCGAAGAGGGCGATCGTCTGAGAGATCAAAGATCAAACTACACTCTAGTTCGAGACCAAAGATCAAAGACCACTGACGGGATCTCTGCTCAGTCTGATCAATTCCGCCCTCAGTGCATCGAGAAGGTCGGCCAGATCGAGAGCGTGCGCCGCAGCGAAGAGATCGTACAACTGGAGAGAGATCAGAGATCAAAGACCAGCCTACAAAGATCAAAAATCAAACCTCAGACAGACCCACGTCCAGCGGCTCGCCGTACATGAAGGCGATCGCGTGTCTGAAATATGGTAGTTTATCGATTGGCTCAGGTATACGGTAGTCATTGATCTATCGAACACCTACCGTATTCCGGCGGCTGACAGCAGCCCGTGCTCGCGCGCCAGCGCGTCGATGTTGTACGTCATCCTGGCGCCTGAGCGGATACCGTAACATCATTTTATCGATTCCTACCGTACCTTGTCCCCGGGCGATTGCGCGCAGCGGCTTGCTCTGGTCTGGAATCGATACTCTATAGTACCTTATCTACCGTATCCCTCCGTCAATCGATAACTGACTATCTCACCCAGAATGAGTGAGTGCACTCGGATGGTGTCTCGACCGAACTTGAGCACTCGATCAGTCTTGAGCGCCTTGCGAACCGGAACGCGCTGGAAGATCAAAGATCAATGTCTACCGAACTTCCAACAGTATCCCAGACAACCGTAACCTTACTTGGCTACCGTAACCCATCACACCGTACCCTCGGCGACTCGACGTGAATGGAGTGGGACATCGTCGACCGCACAGCGTGAGGAAAAGAGACGAGAATGGGGGAGGAAGGAAGAGGAGAGAGGGAGATTATTATGAGGAGAGAATGCAAATACATGATTTGGTTTACGTGCGAAAAATGCATTTGCTTCTCATCTTTTTAAACTTTTCTCAGAGATGTTCTGCATTAGTCTAATGCCATTAGGACACCTTATTTCTCTAATAAGGGTAGAGTGAGTAGAGCAAACGAATTTCCTTCAGCTCTTCGCACTCTCACACCTCTTCTCACTCATTCCTCGCTACTTTTACGTACTTCTGCGAATGAAATTCGACACTTGACGACACGAGTTATGCTCTGTTTGACTTTGTCTTGTCTTTCCTTTACGTTTCTGGCATAAAACTGTCACTCCAAAAAGGCTGACATTAACGATTACGAAATGTTAATTAGTAATACACACTCTAACTGCATCTTATTCTTTTTTACTCTAACTGTATCTTATTCTCGTCCACTGTAATTGAATAGTGGAAGAATAGAGAAGACCCAAGGATGATCTGTTTACGAGATGACAGTTTACGATGAACTATCTGCGATACTGTGAAATACAATCCCTATCACTTGCTCCATCCACTCCATCCACAGATACGATTGCCATTCACCGATTATGTTTATGTGATCTCTCACTTTCGAGTGCTCTATCACGTGGTGAGATATCTCGACAACGAAGTGACTGACCGGTTCCTGTCATCCGATACCGTTCAGTCAGTTGACATTGAGAGAATGAGTCTTGGTTCCTTTTCCTTTACCAAGTTCCTCTGGCAGTCAGAGAAACGGTTCCCTCTTATTTGAATTCTTCTAGCGTTTAATGCACCATGATTCATCCGCTCACGTTCTTTCTTCCTCTCCGCAAATACTGTTGACGCATTGTAACTGTCCAGATGGTACCGTATCCTCCCTCTCCCTTCCTCCCCTTCTCATCGCTCTTTGTCTATTGAAATACCCATCAGGATGGGAGAGAAAGACAGTTACTGAGAGAAAGGAATGAATCTTCTCCCTCTCTTTCATCTCTCTAAAGTTCCTTTCTCACTCGTACTTCACAATGTGGTTGCTGTCTGAAAGCGGGTTTTTTTTCGCAAGGGTCACTCTCTGCTTTACAAATGCCAGCCGCGGTCTCTTTCAAAGTCTCAAATATCGCAGTTATCCTCCCACAGATCGAGGAATACGAAGCCTCTGCATGGATCTTATTCATGCGGGAATTGAAATCGTGTAAAGGAGGCAATATTCCTCATCAAAGTTCTTCTCCAAAACTCCCGAACAATCAACATTTCCAGTAGATCAGTCCATCCTCCTTCCTCCATAGTGGGCGGAGTCTTCCTTCCTCCTCTTTCGCTCTGCCATCTCCTCTCCCCTTCATTCACTCCCTACTGCTAGTCTTTTCGTTGTTGCTCATAACGACTCTCCGAGTATCACAGGACAATTACTGCCAATGGGTGTGGGAACTCTCGATTCTCTTCGTTGTCAACCGAATAGGCAGCTGCCTCATTCACTCTTCCTCCCTCCAATGTGATTCATTCTGAGATGGGTGAATTGGGCGCTCTCTCTACTCTGCGCTTTTTTTTGCATCTGTCTAGAACGTTGAAAGGGCCAATCACGTTTTGTACATAGTGCGGCACTCCTCCTTTTTCGGTTTGTGATGCCTTTGAGGGTGTAATTGCCTTCTGGCTACAGTATCTATCCCTGATATCTGACCCCAAGCATTCTCATTGTTTCTGATTCCTATCATCCTTGCTCCCCCTCTCATCCCCACTGTACGATTTCTAAAGAGACAGAAGGGGAGAATCGTAATGGTGAATCACCACGGAAACATCATCTTCTTTTCTATTTCGAATGAGACTGAGAGTGGATCTCCCCTTCTCTCTTTCATCCGTCAATCAACCATTACGATGGACTATAGCTGCATCCAGGGTATTATTAGAGCTGATAAGAGAGGACGAACAAAGAAAAATGGCTGAATGGCAATCTTTATCTGCATGTCAGTCAAGCATTCAGCTGATTCTCCTCACAGCCTGAGGCTCTGTGTCTAAGGCGCTCCTACAGAGCCGAGAGCTAGAGGTGTACTGTATTGTTTTCACTATTCTTTAATTGGTTACTCCGTTAGATTACTTTTCCTTCATCATCCTTAGTCAACATTGCCAGAGCGCGCACCTGCCTTCTCTCATTAGGCTAATGATCGTACCTCGAGGGAAGGCGTGGGATGAGTAGTGGCGCGTGGATACTTCAAATCCAGTCAGTCCTCAGCACTCCTGACTCCCGTATCCCATCCAAACACTTGAGAAACTCATCTGACTACCTTATTAGCGGGATCACACGGCAATCAGACGATAAGCTGAGGGGATAAACAGCCACTTCCCGGTATGGATGAGGGATTAGGCAGGACATTTGGGATTCGCTTTGATCTAGCAATTATTGGCCTCTCTCCGTCTCTGATCCGTATACTCCATGTCTCTCCAGTAAACCATGATTAGGTGCATTCATATGATAGACGCAGTGTCCGTTGTTTCTCGAATAATTAGCCTTCCTTCCATCAGAGCTCAGTAGATCATTGAGTTAGTTCACCGCCATGAGATCGCAATTTATCTCAATTTACCTACTCTCTTGCTCAACTAGGTCACGACCTCCGTTCGTTTTCCTTTGACACTCTTGCGGCGAAGGATAACTTTTTCTTCTCCGATTGCAGTGTGAGAGAGCCTTCGTGAAGAAGAGTATATCATTCCTTATCTCCTATTGAGAGTGACCCTAGACGAGATTATCACTTGCTGACGCTGCATTTCATCGTATCTCTCTCGAATCGTTCCATTCTTGGCTAGTCGTAAATGGATTCCTTGCTTCGAATTCACTGCATCATCTAGCGATAAGAGAGCAATAGTCTGAACAACCTAGGATATAACAAAGCATTTTCCAAGACCTTGAGCTATCTCCGTCTACCCCCCAATTTCGCCCAGTAGATAATGGAGAAATAGGGCTCATTACTGCCCTTTCAACTAATCCTCTTTCCTCGCCTATCAACAAATTTCGCACTTTACATTCGATGATAAGCCTCACCTCTCTTTTCCGATCGTAAACACATTGGGGTGCAGTGCAAAAGATTACACGCAACCGGGGTTGAAAATCACTAGCTCCGAATTCAATCCCTCCGTTAGTTCTTGAGGTGTTTCCGATTCAATACCAAAAGCTCAGCTGAGACTGAGTAATCGCGTGCGAATTTGCTAGTCTGAACCCCTTATCACTCATTTGATCACGATTAATTCCACCACGCCTCAAAACTCCTCATTTCCGACGAGAGATCAGCATCTTTTGCAGTGAAATCGCATGGAAGACACTCCTATTTCTTCCCTCGATCGTCTTTGGAACACAGTTCTTTCGTGGTGTAAACACATTATCTTTTTGCCTCCATCGTCCCTTCCTTTCTTCTCATAAACTTGTCAATCAAAAGAGCCGATCATTAGGCATTCGTTTGATGGATTATCCTGTTGGGTCAAGATTCCGTTACTTCAAGTGCAAGATCTAAACTGAGGCGGTGCTTTTGCCTGATTGTGAGACCTCTGGCGACGTATCCCTCTAATCATCTGGCAATGTGCCATAGCTTTTGCCGCAAATGCAGTCTCTTTGTATCTGCCGAAGCAATACACTTTTTTGTAATAAGAGAATGGGACGATCAGTGCCTGTCTCAGCCCAATCCTTTTATTGGTTGATGGCGCAATGGGGTACCTGCTGGTCCTTTATCTCCATCCTCACTTCTCGCCTTTACCCGTCATAAATAAATCCTCCCTTGTCACCTCCTAATCCTCACACCAGGCGTTCTCCTTTCCCTCGCAATTATTGGATACGGTAGTTAGTGAATCGACTTCTCACCTCGTTATAGAAAGTCCCATCAACAGCAGATTTACACTCAGTGGGGGTCCCTTTCATTGAGATTTAAAGTTATCGTCACCATCTAAGGATGACAGCTAATGACTAATTAGTGACCTCGAGAAGGTAGTTACTCTCTAGAGATTGCGTACTCTGTTATTACATCGTCCGAATCTAATCTTCTCCTGTCTCCCTCCTATTCATTAATCACCAGGCCTCCCCAACCTTCTCCTCTTCTCCTCTTTGCGATCTCTCCAACCTCCCTCCTCTGGTCTTCAATCACTCGGCCCCTCTCTTCACCCCACCAGAGAGAGATTGCGTATCAACCCTCCTTCCCTCATCCCTTCGTTTTCTCGTTCGATTTCAGAAAATTGGAGGTTGAATGGCCAATTGTTCTTCCAATTCTGAACTCGGGCTTTGACGGGATAAACGCAGCAATTTGAGATCGAAGCCCAATATCCTTTCCGGATTCCATTCAAATATCTATGGATATTTCACCATCTGCCTTTCCATGGGTGGTCCAGAACTCCCGCTGGCGAATAAATTGATCGATTCTCCGATTCGTAATACGCTGGCCAATTCGCCGCCTCTTCTCCTCCTTCCTAGATACCGTCCCTTTCCTCCTTCTTCCCCTCCTCCTCCTCTCCTCCTTCCATCCCTCTATTCGTAGCAATGAATAAGCCACGTCCTATTGCACTTCTCTCTTCTCCCTTGCATTCATCCGATTATACTGGAGGATTGACATTGATAATGCTGTTAGTGTAGTGAATTGGAAATGTGAGGTACGACTTTTGAGAGCCAATGAATCAAGTCTAGACTCAAGATTGATGTTTTGAAAGTCTTGTAGGCAATGAATTAGATTTTAAAAGTTTTCGAGGCTAGTTTCTAAGATCTGTGAGCCACATTAACTAAGTGCATCTCTTCTCCAGACTACTGTAAGGATTGCAATCGGAGTCTGCCCTCTCTCTCTCTCTTTCTTCCCATCCCATCACCTTCTCTTCCCATTCACTCTGGTCACTCTGCCCATTCATTCCCCTCCTTCTTCTTCTCATTCACCTTTCCTCTCTGTCCCTCTCTCCGCCCTTCCATTCCCTCACACAATCTGTTGACCGCGAACCTAACATTGATACGGGCATTTATGCATAGGAGTGATAGCGGGGGGCTGCCCAAGTGATACGGTGGTCTGAGAGTACCATACTCGCTCGCTCTGATCAGGTACCAGTAGGGGTCTAATCGAGCTGTATTTTCCCAGTGGTCCTACACTTGTCACTGCTCAAGACCTAGATCCTTACCAGTCGTTTGTCTAGAACATCTTTGTCGTTCTCATCCTCTGGCTCCATCCATCATATATCATGCATTATCTCCTCCACTTATCGATCCGTATCATCTGAGGCTTATCTGATGTCCCTACTCTCATCATGCCGTCTGTTGAGAACAGATCTCTTCCCTCTAGCTCCATCCTCTATTCATCTAGCAGTTAAGGCTATCCGTGTCACAACCAGACGCATCCCATCTCTGTCCCCATCTTGTTCTCCTTTCTTCTTCTTCTTCTCTCCAATTCGACCTCTCTGGGTCGCAAGATTGCCTATCTGGTATTCGCATCTCTACGTTGTGTAGATAGATTCATCTGTGAGAAAAGGTGGGAGTTGCGATTTGATCTCTCAGTCAGAGCTCTTTGTCGGTTGCATACCAATTGCATTCACTCTTATTCATCTTGTCATTATTCTTGAAAAAAGAAACTCATACTGATTCGGCTGAAACTCTCTCATTCTGCACACTCTCTCGTTGCTAATGGAACCCCTGCAGGGAGTGACCAGAGGAGGAACGGCTTGGGTCTAGGCGTGGAGTAAATACGAGAGAGAGGAGGGATGGAGAGAGTGCAGATGGACAGAGATAGTCGATGACCAGTCTCGCCTAGTGGACAACAACCATTTCCTCCCCTTCTCCTCCCTCGCTCTCTTCCTTTTCTTTCAACATCTCTGCATTTCAGAGTTTCTCTGCACTTTCTAGAATCGATGTTGACTCGGGGGGCTCCCTTTTTGGTCTCATGTGTCTTTCCCAGAGGGAATTTCTCTCGTTCTTTCAACTGCATTTAGAACGAGCGAATTTCTACAGAATGCTGAAAATTGGGCAGATCAGTTCTATCGAGTTGCTTTTTGCCGGACTATATTTTTCGGCTCTTTCCCTTCCATCTCTCGTTGTCTAAACCCGATCACACACGGTACTGCCTGCCTCTCTTCCTTCCCTCACTGTGTTTACTGTCCACACTATTCCCTCCATTCCACAATCGATTCGTTCGGAGTCGAGGGACTCCTGACGCGCCAGAAAACCACTGCCCTATCGTGAGAGAATCTATCGATTGATCGATAGATGGGAGGCCGAGAGGCCAACGAGGCAGAGAGAGAGATAGGGGGCAATCCCTAGCCAACTGTCCATCTGCCCTTCCCATCTCTCGCCTCTTTCCAGAACCCAATTCCATTTCTTGCCCATTTGTCCCACATGTAATCATTGCATGTGACAGCTCATTGCATTGGATAGTTTGGATCTCAATACTTTCTCAAATGTTGGGGGAACATTGTTTATTTTCGAGGAACCTTGCATCTCGTTCCATTTCGAGGTTAGAAACGCGGTAAACCTCTCGATCGGGCTCTCGATCGCCGGTTCACCTTTCAATCAAGATTCGCTTATCATTTGACCTACATGTACAGTTCACTCCTTTTATCGTCGCAAGCAAGGCCGACTTAGATTTCTCAACGAGATTAGGCAAGAAACGAGATGGCTATTCACATTCGAGAGGAGAGATCGATACTTGGCTTGGCTAGTAATCCCCCAGAGACTCATTCTATCTTTGTTATTCAGTGACTGGATAACTCAAATAACTTTTACTGTTCTTCATAAGAGTGTGAGGGAGGTGCAAGTTGCAATAGTTATTCCTCACTGATTTCATCTCCCTCTCTCTCGTTCTTCAATCGACATCTGCTGCGATCACTCGCTTTCTTTACGAGAGAGTGAACCCCGTCTCTCTCTCTCTCTCTCTCTCTCTCTCTCTCTCTCTCTCTCTCCTTCCTATTCATACCCCTCCTATCTCCCGCCAGTCAATCCCCTAGTCCCTATCACCGTATCAGTGAAGGTATCACTCAGATAAGGGAGGCTGATTCCTAATGTGGAGTGCTTCGATGCACTGATATGAGCATCGAAAGAGGAGCGACTATATGAATCGGTCCATAATTACCCCCTCCCTCATCCTTTATATTGACTAAATTGGAGGCCCGTCTCACCGCTCTCGTTACCTAGCAAATAGGCCTCCTCTCCTCTTCCTCACCCGCCCTCTCGATTCCCTGTTGCCTAGTGATTACGCAACCCCCTTGAAGAGAGAAGACTTACGCTTTCCCAGAGGGTTTCTGCCAGTCGCTTCCCAAGCCAACTCATTTTGTGCCATTTTTCTCGAATTTCGCGTCGTACCCTTCTACTACCGTATCCATCCCCTACCGTAACCCTACCGTATTCCAGATCCCTCTCAACCTTGTCTACTCGATCGTGCGTGCTTCAGACCGCGATCGACACTCAGGACCGTCGCCATGTCGTCTAGTATGTTTTCAGTCTATTTTCGAAACTCTCTCCATTTCACACGCTCTCTCGTTTCGTCGGGCGAACAAAAATGATTCATAATTCTGATACTCAAAAGCTTGATTAGAAATCACGCAATCGTTCTGCTCTTTCTAAAGTGAAACCCTGAAATGATGCTTGACTCCTGATTCGGGATATCTCGGGCAGTATGAGTTGGAATTCTGCGCTGCCCCTCCATCACAAAGTGCGCACTCGGGTTGCGTAGGAAAAAGCACACGAGCGCACAGCAAAAAACGGAGAGGCAAACGTAGTGGGAAGAGATGGGTTTCAAAGGGGGAGAAGGAAAGAGGATTACTGCATTCGCAGTGGGGGAGAGAGGACAGCAAAAAGCGTCCTTTCACTGGCTAAATCAAAATCTAACTGACAGAAAGGCTGGCAATTATGGTCTGAGGATAGGAAAGGGGCTATTCATTCTTGACTTGAAGAATGGGAAACGAAGGCGCCAAGGACAGATTCATTCTTCCCAAATAAATAGATCTTTCGTGCACTCCACTCTAATATATTCCCCAGCTCTAATCTTACTAATATTGATACCCATTAAATCTAACCTGACACACTGCAGATATCACCGGATCGATGAAGAACCTCGACATCTCCAAGTCGACTTCTGGCTATGAGAGTGTGGGAGGACCGAGAGGACCGTCCACTCAGAATCCGTCGACTGGAGAACACTCCGGTTCCGGCTCTGGAAGCGGATCTGGACCTCCCCAGAGGAAGGCCGATCTCGCCGTGAGTCGTTCATTATCATTGTAAATACAAAAAGGTGTTTTTCTTCTTTCTAGCCTTTTATCTTTTTTTTGTCAAATCGAAACAATTCAATTCAAGAAGAACGAACAGTCATAGAAGATGTCTTCGCTAGAGACCCATCAAATATTTGTGCAATGTTGGGAAAGTAATACTTGGGATAATCCGTCCCTTGTAGTACAATCATCTGGTGCTCGCTGAGCGTCCTGGCAAGTGTCGTGCCGTTCGAGCCACTCTCAACGTCACGACCAACTACTTCAGGCTTGGGGCGCCATCCAACATGAAGGTGCGTTGGTCTACTTGAGGGAGTTCGAAGTCGCTGTCTCTTCATTCTACACACTCTCTCGCCACTCTGGCCGAAGATAGTGCAATGAAGATACCCCTTCATCGAACTCTGCATCACTTGGGGGTACGGGCTTCGGCAACCGAGCTTCACTCCTTTACAGTACTGCTCGTACCGTATCGACTTCTCAACGGAAGGAAGGAGGGGAGGTGGCGATGAGCCAGTCAAGAAGTATGTCTTTCTTTTCTTATTTATCCTATTTTGCATTTGAACTATCAAATTTGAATTATTATTTTTTAATTTGAGGGAGAAGATGTCATCCATGTTTAAACTCCTGTACGCCGACAAGCGCAATCTCTTCCCCACTCGGTTTGTTTTTTGTACCCTTATTTTATTGCTCTTCAATTTCGAATATGATTGTTAAACTTTCATTACTTAGCTCTTAAAATGAATATATTGCAGTGATGCTGCTCTGGTCTACAACGGAACGGACATGATCTACACTCCCTCCACTCACACCATCCAGGGCCAGGTCTGTGTGCCACCATATTCCTATAAGAATACTGTTACAGTCTACCGTATTCCGGCATTTTGTGTGCGCAGACACTAGCGAAATGTGTGTACCATTTTCTAATGACTACTTCATTTATTGGTATTTCCTTGCAGTCGGTCTTCTTCCAAATCAATCGAGGAGCCAAGTTCCGTGGGAAGCCCGCCAAGGCCGCCTTCGCAAAGGCTGTCATCACTCCTCTCGGAATGACAGAGGTACGCCGCTTTTATGTTCCTTGAATACACCTTTCGTAATGATTCCCTAGTGATTTCGCAAAGATCGAAATGAGTTGACTAGTGATGATGCAATTCTCTTCCAGCTCGCCACGGTGCAGGTCGATGATGAGGCGACCCGATGCGCCCTCATGCAGTTCCTCGACTGCATCCTCACCCAGGAGCACCGCTTCGATCTCACGTCAGTTATCGATTCCCATTCTAGTTACAGTAGTCCTGCAGTAGCTCCATCAGTGACATGAGACGACTGAAATATGATTACATTGCAGTGGACGGGCCGCGAGGTTCATTCAGCACGGCCACTCGCTCTTCAAGATACCCAGAACAGATGAGGAGAAGGTGAGAGAGTCTACTCGCTTTTGATGTTGACGTCTGGCCCAATTATCGTATTGTCAATATTACTAAAGTACTATAATATTAATGTGTCTGTCTGTCCGTCTGTTTGTTTGTTTGTTTGTTTGTTTGTTTGTCTGTCTGTCTGTCTGTCTGTTTGTCTGTCACGCAACTTCATAGAAACAGCTCATCATCGATACCATTGAACTTGTTTCGACGAGTAAAACATGAAAAAACATGTATTACGTAATGATGATGCAATATTACGAAATTCTCAAATAGTCCTAAAACTGCCAAAAATCGATCGATTTCGTCATTCTCAACACCGTACCACTCAGGAAAGCGCGCGAATTCAAAATTTGCATAAATTGCATAGTGATGATGCGATATTACGAAATTCTCAAACAGTTCTAAAACGTATTAAAATCGTTCAATTTCGTCATAATCAATACCGTACCACTCAGGAAAGCGCGCGAATTCAAAATTTGCATAAATTGCATAGTGATGATGCAATATTACGAAATTCACAAACAGTTCCAAAACGTCATAAAATCTATAGATTTCGTCATATTCAATACCGTTCCATTCAGGAAAGCGCGCGAATTCAAAATTTGCATAAATTGCATAGTGATGACGTAATATTTCAAAAAATCTCCAATAGTCCTAAAACGTCATAAAATCGTTTAATTTCGTCATAGTCAATACCGTACCACTCAGAAAGCGCGCGAATTCAAAATTTGCATAAATTGCATCATCAATACGCAATATGACGTAATCATCAAAAATCGTTCAAACTGCTCCATTTTCTTCGCGGCCGCCACCTATCGACTTCGCAAAGAGTGCAAATTCAAAATTTGCATATTGCATAATGATGACGCAACAACCTAAAATTTCTCAAAGTCACTCAAATCTTTTCCAAAAAGTACCAATGAAACCCTCGCAGGTTGCTTATCAAAACGCAAATCGGATTTCGTCATCACTATGCAATATGATGAAATCTAGCGCAAACGTAGTGCATTCGGTTGAAAAAAAGATTTTTTTAAAATTTATTATATCGTGGGGACTATCTCGATGGCAATGTGTGAAAAGGTTCGTGTGGATAGCAGTGGGAGAAAAAGTTGCGACGGAGCCACGAAGTGGCGGAGTCGCAACTTTTTCGAGCACTGCTATCCACACGAACCTTTCACATTGCTATACGAGACAACACGGTCCCTAACCTGCGCTATTTAACTTTAAAGCACTC
>LS510098.1:114068-131451 GCA_900490845.1 Pristionchus japonicus
CCTTATTTCGCAATTTTCGAGCTTTCAACATTAGAAAATGAAATTGTGGCAGGGTTCCTTTTGTGAGGAATCCTCAGACCTACTGAAAACTTTTTAGATCACTCGAAATGGTGCAGAACTCGAATTGTAGTTTTGATTCGCGCATTTAGGGCGCCCTCTTTAGCACGCGAAGTGGGCGGAGCTTGCGGTCTCTAACTGTACCCTCACTGTAATCTTCTGTTCCCTCGTTGGTCCCATTTCCTTCTCTGGCTACCGTAATCGTCTCTTCCTTCGTTAGCTCCGCGTTCTTCTCTAGCTACCGTATTCTTCTTGTACAGTATCTTCGTCTCACCAACTCACCTGTCATCTCTCTTGTATCGATCGGAGGTATTACACTACCCACGATGATGCAACTTTCCGTAGCAGTACTAGTGCCCTAGACTGTAGTATCTACCGTATCTCTACCGTACCGTATTCTAGCCCCTTTTCGTATTCCTTATTGTTTATTCCTACTGTAACAGTCGCACCCTTACAGCATTCTCCATCTTTACAATCTATGGTCTCTGATTTCAATTGATTATCTCACTTGTTCCCTTCCCAGCGATCGATTATCGATCAGCTCTGGCTTTCAACCATTCTGACACTGATGCCTAATCTTATTATTGTTACCTATTCTTCACTTGCACTGAGATCGAACTATCAGAAGAGGTGTATGTTTCTGCCTTCCATCTGGCGTGTCATTCGCCTCTTCACTGCTCGGCTCTATCTCTATCTCATAGTCTTTAGTTCTATTCAACCAGCATCAATATTTGAGTATACCACATGAGAAACTTCCAACCACAACCATTCAATTAGATATTCTTACTCTGCTCTCACTTGCAATACTATTCCGATTGTCAAGTAGTCTCGCTTATGTACATATTGCATTTTGGACGATAAAGTAATAATGAAAAGGCGTGAAGCTACTATCAACAGCGAGAAAGCGAAAGAGAAATCACGGTAAATTCTAAGTACCGCACTCCGCACTCGAGTTCAACTGGCACGATACGTCTGCAGGGGTTTGTTGTTCAAATGACATTTTTTAAAAATTCATTTTGGCGTCCTTGTTGGCATTTTCCGTCCATGTGTTGCTTCTTTCAACACACGAATCCCTTCTGGCTGGTTTTGTTGTTGCTAGCGCGTGGATGATTCGTTGGTTCCCCCACTGTTTCTCTACTCCGTCTCTCAAAGTAGGTCGTTCTCCCCTCTTTCGCTCTCTCTTTGCTCTCAACTCTCTAATCGTCTCTCACTGACTGTATTCTCTTCCATATTCATCTATCTCTCACTTGCGAGCCCTCTCACTCTTCTCTTTCTCCCCTTCTTCCTCAATCTCTCGTGTCCACTTTCCCTATCCTCGTTTCACCACACTGCAGTTCGATCGCCTCGCACGTGTTCCCTCGGGCCATGCACTTGCTAAACAATATTTTCGGGGTTAGAATTCATCATGTGGTCGCTCATGTTTGATCACAGCGAGTGGTCATTCCTCTTCTGCTTCAAAATAGCCGAAAAGTGGATGACTCATCTCCTTTCTGCGCATTTTTCGACTTGAGAAATCCGGTTTACACTCCGTGTATTTTCTTCTCGACTGTATTGTGGCTAAAATTCGTTGCACCGTTACATGAACGCATTCCACCATCCATAACA
Source organism: Pristionchus japonicus (assembly GCA_900490845.1). Classification (NCBI taxonomy): domain Eukaryota; kingdom Metazoa; phylum Nematoda; class Chromadorea; order Rhabditida; family Neodiplogasteridae; genus Pristionchus; species Pristionchus japonicus. Next base: position 115,731 of record LS510098.1, read on the forward strand.
GGTGATAGTGTCGTTTCGGCGCTTCACATCTCTTTTTACTGCTTCGTTTCCACATCTCCTTTATTGGAATCACTCCTATTGCGGTTGCAGTTGATTGTTGATGCGCTTGTGCAGATTTTTTCTCCCACATAGCTGCTGTTTCGGTGATTCCATTTGTCATCGCTTGCACATTCCATGGTTTATTGATTTCTTCTCACATCTCACGATTTCTTCTCAGGGTGATCGTTGACTTATCTGTGAGGATGTCAGACGAGGAGGGATACAACCAGGATGAGTACGCGGAGGGAGACGGATTCGATGATGGAGGAGACGGAGAGGAGGTACGTTTATTAATATTGATTGATATTAGTTTAATTAATCATTTCAACATAATTGCAGTACTACGAGGGCGAGGACTACCAAGAGCCCGAGGAAGCGTATGAGGAGCCAGAGGTTGTGCCTAGGACGAGTCGTTTATCTGAGTTGTTAAAAAGAGTGCACAGAACCAGACCATGTTCAGTTCAAAAGGGATAATCTGATCGATAATATTCTCAGCCAGAGGAAGAAGTCGAGGAGGAGGAAGAGGCTGAAGCAGAGCCAGAGGAGGAACCCGGTTGGTCTTATTGCTAGCTTTCGAGCAATGTTTAAATGCCCTGAACGCAGAACCCGAGGAGGAAGAAGGAGAAGTGGAGGAGGGTGAGGAAGAGGGACAGCCTGAGGAGGAATACGATGAGGTCAGTGGGTTGGTCCATCATCTTTGAACCTTGATCTCTGGCAGGAACCCGAACCCGAGGAGCCTGCCCCCGAGGACTACAACGATCAGTCGTACGATGGTAAGCTGAATGGAGATGATGCCCATGAGTTTGACCCAGGCTTGCGAGAGTATCGCGCTGGTGTTTTCGACTGCAGTCTTTTGCGTTTCACAACCACTAGAGAGGACCAAAAGAAGTCTGATATCAATTTCGAAAGGTTGCACATCTCTAATCTCTCCTCCTCCTTGAGATGAGTACTCGTACGCTCCTCCTGAGTTCGAGGCGACTGCGGAAGAGGCGGAGGAGTTGGTCGCGGCTGCTGCAACCGGAGATCTGGTACGGTATCGAATATCGATTTATTTGTATATATCCTGGCTTGGCTACTTGTTGTATTGTTCATTTAGGAGGTGACTTCATGTTATTGCTGTAGCTCATGCAAAGGGCAAAATGTATAGTATGCGAAACCTGAACAATTACGGGTGGGTGGGATCATGGGGTGTCGCCTTGTCTCTGAACTGTTTTTTTCGTTTCTTTCCGTACTTATCAATCAATACCCTCAATCAGGAATCGATCGACGACTCGGTTCCTGCAGCAGTCGCTCCGAAGAACTTCGGATCGGCCGATGGAGATGAACCCCCGAAGGTGCAGCACGCAAGCATGTTCAAGGGTCAGTCAGTTCACCTCTGCGTTTTTTCAAAGATTTTTCTTTTCTTCTCTAGTAGATTCGAATTGATAATAATCTTTACACTGTTAGTTGAAGAATGAAACGTTGAGAGAATGTAATTCTGGAGTAGCATCAAATTGATGTAACCCATACACAAAGAGTAATCGAGAATACCATGAAACTCCTCATGCAGGTGTGATGGACGGTTTCGGCGGCGGCGGAATGTCGGGCATCATCGGAGAGATCCAGAACATTACTGGAGGAGGCGGAGGATCGGGAGGGGGAGGAAGTATCTTTTGAATTATGGGCCTGCTTATTGCAGAAAATGAAATGCTCTTTATAAAATGCCTCGAGTTTCTGAAAACGGAAAAGTGTTGGCTGGAGTTCTTGAAATTAAAACATTGCAGTGATGACTAACTTGCTGGCGTCGGGAGCACTGGGCGGAATGGTCGAGAAGGCGATTACGGCTGCGGCTGAGAAGTACGTTGAGGGGTGGTCGTTGTAGTTTGGAGTCTGGTTTTACATTGAGGAAATTTTGAAGTGGGATGGATTTTCCTTGGAGATTTCCTTGGTTTTATAAGCAACGACATTCCAGATTCCTGAAGGTGGACGCGAGCACAGGTGCAATCATTGGCGCCATCGCAGGAAATCTCATCTTCAATCGAGGTGCGGAGGATGGTCTTCGATCTTTGTAATCTGTAGTCTGTAGTCTGATCTCTGATCTCTCTCAGGCGGCTGCAACAACTCGCTGGGCGGGATGGGCAAGATGATCCTCGAGAACATCATGAACGGCAAGTTCAGACGAGATGTGAGTGGAGGGGGCGGAGTTTGTAGTTTACTGCTTATTTCAACATATTGTACTCCTCAACTATCTCATGAGAATTGTGTGAATCAAGAACTGAGCTTATTTCGAACAACCTCTCAATCTCCGGTTCCTCTGCAGGTGACCCCATGGAAGCCTCCCGTCCCTGGTGCGACCTCGTTCAATCTCGACTTCAATGCGGAGAGGGATAAGTGCCTCAGGGTGAGTCACAAGCAGTATTTTTCAAGTGGATAGCTAGTGCTCATCGAATCGAAGTTGCTAGGACTAAAGGACGCGACTGAAACGCAGATGTGTGCGCAATTGAAATTTAGAAAGGGGTGTTGAACATGTGCTCATGGTAACTGCGGTGCGATAAATAATTTAATGACGCTCAATACTCAATGCTAATTACAGGAGAAGCGTCTGTTCGAGGACCCTGAGTTCCCTCCGTGCGATCGATCGATCTACTTCAAGGAAAGACCGAGTCAGACCATCGAGTGGAAGAGACCCTCGGTGAGTGTTATGGAAGAAGCGGCTCATGAAAAGGGAATATTTTACTTTATCTCATCCACTTATTGGATAGTTCACTACTACTCGCGTATTGTGAGAGACGAGAAACGGTATTAGGACTGCCATATGATTTTCTAGTCAGTGAGTCGCGAAGGGATTCAAGCAGTATTAGTTTTCTCTTCTACTTATCTTCCAAGAACAAAGCGTAGCTTCCATGACATTTTCAATAGAAAGAATTTCATGAACCATAAATTCGAAGGACTTGAAAATGTCAACTGGATGCATTTCTTACGTAGAGATTTCAATTTCCATGGGATGCCTATTAACGGAGTGCCCTTTCAGGACATCGTTGAGAATCCGCAGCTGATCGTAGAGGGCCACTCACGATTCGATGTGAAGCAGGGCGCACTCGGAGATTGGTGAGACACAATGACAAATGTCTTTCTTTTCACAAGAATCATGTGCCTTATTTGAATATGTTTCTCGCGAAATTTGAGGAGATTGGTAGGGACGGGGATTAGTCTTGAGAGCAACGCCCACATCACTTGACAAACTTTCTCCCACTCTTTGAAATATGTGTGAAACGTGGATCTGATTTGGAAATGAAAACCTTTCGTGAATCAAGCAGTTTTGCAACTCAAAAGAGACTTGTATTTCTTCAATAGTATCGATAAACTCCATTTGCAGTTGGTTGCTGGCAGCAGTGGCCAATCTAACCCTTCGAGACGAGCTCTTCTATCGAGTCGTCCCGCCCGATCAGTCATTCACTGAGAACTATGCTGGTGAGTTGGAATGTGGAACCTGCTAGCTATGGGAGCACGGAATGGCCTAGGATCTTAGTGCTTGCAACGACTATAGGAAAAAAACAAGATGATCAGAGCTTCAAAAGGTGATGAAGATGTCGATTGCAGGCATCTTCCACTTCCAATTCTGGCGCTACGGCAGATGGGTGGACGTCGTCATCGATGATATGCTCCCCACTGGTTCGTCCCCTTTCTTCGTCTCCTTATCACCTCTCTCATTGTATATTTTTCTTTCTAACCCTGGAGAAAGCACTGGCTAATCCGTAACTCTAACTGGGAGTTACACAGGACAGTCGTAGCCGAATGTCACTTGGTGTTCCGATTCACTTTGGTCTGATGTTGACATAATCATATTTCTCTCATTTCAGTAAACGGCAAGCTGTACTACATGCACTCTGCGGAGCACAACGAGTTCTGGAGTGCCCTCCTCGAGAAGGCTTACGCGAAGTGAGTGGTTGATTGGCTAATCAGCTCAATTGGAACTTGTGCGGGGAAGATGCATCCGGAAGTCTGAGAGGAGATCGCAATTCGCAAGATGTTTTTTTGAAACAAAAATTATGTTGTAATTCGGTTAGGCTTATGTTCCATGGTGCATTCATCTTCTCCGTTCTGTTGGTCTTCAATTTTCTGAAGAAAATAATTTCAAAAAAAATGATCTCTACTCCCATAGCTGAGCTACGTTTTCCTCGAGGACGGTCGAATTTTTTAAAGATATTTTGAGAGGTGATCCGTAGATTTGCAGTAGCAATTACCGAAAATCACTCTGAAAAGAGGGTCATCCGTTCATTTGAAGCTTTTTTTTTTCATAGCGATGGCCCGTTCTTTCAAATTCCAAACATTTCTGAATGAGCTCCTTCGCGTAGGTCTACTCCCCTTTTACCTACTGATTTCAGACTGTACGGTTCATATGAGAATCTGGAAGGTGGATCGACGGCGGAAGCTCTCGAAGACTTCACTGGAGGATTGACCGAGAGCTTCGATCTCAAGAAGGTATGGTAATTCGAATTCTCTATATATTTTTCTTCATCAATCAACTCCAATCATTCGCATAGTTGCCTAAAACATCTCATAGAATGGCCGAAACGCCTAACATTTACAATTATCTCCTTTCATTGCAGACAGACGCGCAGACGGTGCTTGCAATGCTGGTGCGCGGCTTCCAGATGGGATCTCTCTTCGGATGTTCCATTGCGGTGAGTGAAGGGGACGGATGGGAATTGATTGGGAGTTCGTTGATTGGGAGTTCCTTGTCAGGAGATTGAACAATGATATGAAACCTCTGAAAACGCATTGCGCGCCAATGAGTTTCTGAAATTTCATTACGGGCTTTCTTCTCTCGTCAGGCCGACCCTGCAGTGAAGGAGGCGATCCAACCGAATGGGCTCGTGCGAGGACACGCATACAGTATCACCGCCCTCCATACGGTATGGTTGATCGATGGTTTCGTTTGGTTTGTGGGAAGAAAAGCACGGAAATTACTAGACGCACTATGCGCACTCGTCATTCAATTCTGCGGAAACGCTATAGCTGTCGGCTGTGAGGCTAGATTACTGCGGGTCAACAGTATCGCCATGGGTCAGACTTATAATCCCGGTCTCCTTGCAGGTGAAGATCCCTCGCGGCGACCAAGTACTCCTTCGTGTCCGCAATCCATGGGGTAATTCGGATGAGTGGAATGGACCGTGGGCCGATGGAGACGTGCGATGGGAGGATGTGAGTGACAAAACTCAAGATATCATTTTAGTTTCAGAGCACCTTACCTGATTTGCATAGCTTGCAACACAGACTCTCCGAAGCCCCTCGGAATGTTTCTGTTTCATTTCTGCCTGTCTGTATTTAGTGCATCTGCTGCATCTATTCTTGATGTAGATATCCCGACCCTAAGATTCACAACAATCACAATAAATGTAGTTTGTAGTCTGATCTCTGATATTTCTTCAGGTTTCCGAGGAGCAGAAGCGATCGATGCAGGTCACCTTCAAGAAGGACGGCGAGTTCTGGTGAGAGCAGATTGGTGGTTGTAGTTTGATCTCTGATTTCTGATCTCTTGCAGGATGGCCTTCGAGGACTTCATGCGCGAGTACGAGGAGATGGAGGTGTGCAATCTGTCGGCTGAGGTGAGCTATCGAGACTACACTCTAGTCACGATAGATCAGAGATCAAACTACAGACACCGTTGTAGGTGATGAACGAGATCTGCCAGATGACGGGCGTCGACCAGACCTGCACTGCCTCCGGCCAGAACGTGCAGTGGAAGGAGGTGAGCGCAGATCGGTGCTAAAACTAGGAAGTCTGTGGGCGGAATGAAAGAGAAATGGGGGAACGGAATAATGGGAGTCTGCGTGCAGGTGCAGCAGGACGGATCGTGGTCGATCGCAGAGAAGACGGCCGGAGGATGCGCCAATAATCCGAGTTAGTGATACTTTGGCTGCTCAAATAATGTAGACGACTTGACTAGAGATCGGTGCTTGAAAAAGGAACTGACATACAAATTAAACATCCATTGGAATCATTGCAGAAACATACTGGCTGAACCCGCAGTTCGGCTCGCGCTTCACGGTCACAAACGAGAGGTACGTTTGATGAGGGGATGGTATCGATTGAGATCACGATAGATGGAATATATGACAATAATTAACGATTGGTTTGCAGCGTCGAGCACGACGGCAAGTGCACGATCATCGTGGCTGTGCTGCAGAAGTACAGAAGGTCAGTCGGTGATCGAGCAGGAGAAGGGTGTACGGTACAGTTACTGTAGGGTTGTAAATTCGTAGCGTAGTGCAATAATTGTTGAGCCAAGAAAGATAAAAGTGCAATGGAAGTTTGAGATTCATCTGTCATTGAATTATCGTGAACTTACCAGATTGGGGATTCACTGGACTAGTCCTGGATTAATGAAAACCATTTATTCAGAGAGCTGCGCGTGGAGAACAAGGACTCCCTGCCCATAGGATTCTCAATCTATCGGGTATTAAATAATTTTGTTTTCGAAAGTTCAAATCGAACATTCGTCTGATCTTCAATCGTTGACCTTTAATCTCTTCCTCTCAGGCGCCGGCCCTCTCTGAGGCACTCGACGAGCAATTCTTCCGCAGCAACAAGAACGTCGCCCGTACGCCTGTATTCATCGATCTGAGAGAGGTCAGGGGGGGGTTGGTTTTGGCAGGGTTGTTCATGTTTCGTGTTCATGATACATACCATGTAAGTGAGGCGCAAAGCAAAGACCTTCCGTCCGAAATTGAGTGAATAATGCTCCCTTGTCAGGTGACGGTTCGCTTCCGTTCCGAGCCAGGCGACTACATCATCGTCCCATGCACTTTCGAGCCCAATTCCGGTGAGGGACGATCATCGATATGAAATGACTTGAAAGATTTCTTTGAAAACAAATTCGGTAGCAGTCACTGTTGGATAGGATACGACGATCGAGTAGAAGAAGTAAAACAGTGTTCGTCTTTTGCAAAAGTGGACAAATTGCAGAAGCGGAGTTCCTGATGCGCGTCTTCGTCAATGGAGAAGTGCAGACTGAGTAAGCAAATTTGGAAATTTATTTTGTAGCTAAAATACTTATTTATTTCAAATATGCAAATTGCAGTCGCCTGCCCGCCTACCACTGAGAAAGCGATGGATTATGAATTCTGAGGAGATGGTTCACCATTCGCACACTTCATTTTGCTATTCTGTAATATATTGCACCCCTTACTGTGATTTTATGAGATGCTTTTCCGCCTGAGGTTTCGCTAAGTTGTCCAGAGATTTCCTATTTACGGAGATATTGTATAGAGCATAATAAATGGTATTATTGGTTTATTGGTATTGGTGTGTTGTTTACGTGTGCGAAAATGAATATTGGTTGATGTATGCTTACTTGTACCTCGTGTAGCACTATTTGCACCGTTCTCTGAACGGTTGCTGCGAAAATCATCAATGGAATCTGATATTGAGTTGGTTGAAAATGGGTCTTGTGGGAGTGGATAGGATAATCGTATTTCGTGCCAATCCAGCTAGTTGAGGGTGCATTTCACCTCCCTATGACCTCTATCTCCAGATAAGGTCTACGCCCAATGTGGGGCTTCTAAAGGAGGATGCTTGATGAGTATGCAACACACCAATTTTGATTCTTTATCCTTGTTCCAGTTTCCTTGATGTGCCCTTTCACAATGCCGTCTCGAGATTTTTTTTGACGCTGTCAGCGTCGACTTTAATTGCGGCGGAAGTCTCATCAATTTCTTCGTCATCAATAAACTTTAGACTCTCTCCATCGACATCGTGGTAGGTGAATGGTGCTCTAATCTCTATGATCGTCGGTTGGGCTTCATCGGCCAGATATTTCTTCTGAAGCAGATTGTTTTTTTAGACTATTGGTTAGCTTTCAGCCCGGTTTCTGTGAGCAGCTTAATATGAATTTTTTTAAACCCACGCAATCACGGTAGCAAAATCCAACGAAAAGTATGAACATGATTATAACGTATCCGAGTACGGTGTAGTGAAGCCACGTGACTCGTATGTTGATGTCCTGAAGTAGACTTTAGAAAAAATTGCGGAAACAAACTTACATCTTGACCCATGAACATTGTTGGTCGGCAGTTGAGAGCACCAACTGGACATCCTTTCTGTCCACCATTCACTCTTTATTGTGGTGGGAAATGTCCTGTATCGTCAGAGCTCGGCCACCAATCTCTTATTAGCGTGAGATTTCGGGTGATTAGGAGTAATATTGGCCCTGGATTACGACAATCTAGAAGGATTTATTAGTAGCGGGAATTTCATTCATGATAATGAAAGACCGGATTACAGTCGGCGGTACGCTATTCGTTCTCTCCTGCTGGTTTTATGGTGTTGTGACCAGTTCTTTATGTGTTTCACGGCACTATGACCTCTCGCCCTATTTTTCGCCCATTCCAAGTCTTTCTAAATAATGATAAAATCGTCTTGTGTTCTGACTTTCTCCCCCCTTCACACACTTTTTTACCCCCGCTATTTATTCGATTTTATGAATTAATGGAGGGCCAATTTCGTGTAAAGCCAGATAAAATAATGTTAAAAACAATTTCAAGCTAGTGGCGATTTTCAAAATCATGTGATTGATCCGCTGGACATGAACACCACGCCGATTTATTAGGTTACGGTAGTATCGACTTCTCCGTTCAAATCGTCATTCTGTGGTTTGTACAAATTTGTACTTATTTTCGACGTGTTTTCTGACCTTTTCATTATTTTAAACACTTAAACTTTAAAATCGACGGGGCTTCCACTTTTTTTCCTATTACAAAAAAAATACTTAACAAAGTGGAGTTAACAAGCTGCCCCGCGTACATCCAACCGCAACGCATAGAAGCGCGTCGCGGTTGTGAGCGTTTTTTGTCGGACAACCGCTTAAAGGCTTTTAGTCTCTAGTTTCCATTTGTAGATTCGAGTGAGGGAATCGCGGATTCGATGGATCTTCATAACGATAATGAACCGACTAGTCAGGAGGAAGATGCGGAGAATGTAGAATACGTGAGCCATTTCCTTATTCACAGGCGTATTTACTATGTATCCCTCGGGGTATTGGTGGCAAGTTGCCACTGGCAACACCGATTTGAGAACTAATCAAGTGCTTGCAGTGGTCAAAAAATGAGCAAATTCTCTGTTTATGGAACGATGGAATTCCTGGCCGATCGTTCTCGATGAGTATGAATGATCGATTGAAGAGGGAAGAAATCTTGAGATCAATGTGCCGATCACTCAACAGAGACCACAAGTGAGTCTAACTTATTTTGATTGCGAAACTACAAATCCCTAGACAGCTTCAACGAGAAAGCACCCGAATTTATCCACAGCTTCAATTATTTCAGACTAAATAGCTTCTTTATAATAATGTTAGTTTTTTTTTATTGTTAGTTAAAATATAATTTCAGTAAGTATCTCTCGCCCGTCGATCTGAAGATTTCAAATCTTCCTACAGATATTGAAGAAGATTTTCTGAGCAAAAGGATTCATGTACGCCGTTTTTTGTTTGTTTGAATCATGACTTTTCTGCATCTGAATTTATTTTTTTTGATGAATTTTGCAATTTCAGAAGAGGATAGGCTACCAACCTACTGAATGCGCTGTCTTCAAGAAAACTGATGAAGCGGTATGCATATTTTTGGTGTCTGGCTGACCGTCTTTCCTCACGTTCAGCATCTTTAATTTTAATTAAAATGGCGAAATTTTAGTTGTAATTGTGTTTACCGAGAACAAACGTTATTCATGTTTCAATAAAATTCTATTGCAGGGCCAGACTTCTTCCTTTGCTTACGTCTCCTTCTCGACGCACACAGCTGCTCGGAAATCTTGCACGAAATTGAACGCGAGCTCGTTGGGATTCGCCAATGATCAACGTCCGATTGTGCATTTTGCCATTGTGAAGCGAAAGGTCAGCTACTAACAAGGACTTCGTTGGTCAAATCAAGAACTCGTTCTTTCAACTTTTGAAAGATTGGACACATTGAATTCAAACTCAGCATGGTAAGGTATTGTGCTTCGCCAGTGTGAGTAATTGCAGCTGTCTAGATCGGAGAAGAAACGGAAGAGAAAGGAGGAGAAAGAGAAGGAAGTCAGCTGTTTAACATCGTTTAAAAAGCGTTTCATCTATTTAAAAAAAAATATATATTTCGTAATCGTTACTCATTTTAGCTTTCGGATCGCTTTTCTATCAACGATTTGGGTCTTCCACAGATTCACTGTGATTATGAGGTACGGTTGATGATTGGAGTGTCGATTAGCATTGTTGTATATCTAAAATTATGGAGTTCCGCCTAATTATGAATAAATGGAGAATGTGTTGAGATTATCGAATTCAAGGAACCAATTGTCGAAGGGGAGAAAGAAGACGAGAGAAGAGAAATGAGTTTGGAAGATTCGAATGATGAGATGCCTCCCGTTCGACGCGAGAAGCAGAATCGTGACAGATCTCGAGACGAAGAGAAAGCGAGAAGACCCTTACCTGAGGTATGGTGTATCGAATAGCTTTGTAGACTATCTGAAGCAGATTCTCCTGATTATTGATCAATTATCTAGATATGGTGTCTATATCTCAGGATACAATGGTCGCAGTGAAGAAGCACAGTGAAAGGAAGGAAAGAAGATCGAAAGATTCGAGAAAGGAGGAGTCCATTCGTTCCCGCGAGAAGAGAGACGAATCTCGAAATGCAGTGAAGGAGAGGAAATCCAGAATTGATGAGGTACTGTAGATAGGAAGGTGTACGGTGGAGATCTGATTAATGGGTGCTCATTTTTAGTTGATTTTTCATTTTTAGTCCTGTGCATTTTTGTAATTGTATGCTGAAATTCTCAGGATGCGATGTTCGTAGTGAAGGAAAAGAGCGAGAGGAAGGAAAGGAGATCGAAAGATTCGAGAAAGGAAGAGTCCATTCGATCGGGTGAGAAGAAGAGAAACGGTTCTCGAGATGCAGTGAAGGATAGGAGATACAGAATCAATGAGGTACTGTAGATGGGAAGGAGTACGGTAGAGATCTGATTATTGTGAGCAATATTGATAGGTGCTCATTTCAAGTTGATATTGTGCTGTGAATTTTGGTAGTTGTATGCTAAAATTCTCAGGATGCGATGTTCTTAGTGAAGGACGAGAGCGAGAGGAGGCAAAAGAAGAAGAAGAGCGGGAGAAGTGAGCAGAAGATAAAGAGAGACAGAAGTGAAAGAAGCATCATCGAATCGAAAAATGAAGTCAGTTTCTTACCGTTGAAAAAAAAAGTTCTGACATTCTAATCAGCATTTAGAAATTCCAACAACGAATAAATTTATCGATGGTCTTTCAGCACAAGACTAATCATTTGATTGCAGAGTCGTGAGGAATCTCGACGTACTGCGAAGGCGAGAAGTTCCTTGCTTAATGAGGTGCTATAAATGATTAGCTTTATAGTCTGTTTAAAATCGAGTTGTCTCGCTTTATTGTTGATCAATTGACAAGTTATAGTAGTAAATTCTCAGGATACGATGGCCACAGAAAATAAAAAGAGCGAGAAGAAGGATAGGAGATCGAAAGAATATAGAAAGGATGCCAGAAAGGAGGGCGAATCCCAGGATGCTTCGAAGGAGAGAAGACCGTTGATAGACGAGGTACTAGGGTTGCCGGAACGAGATCGAGATCGAGATTACGCAACGAGACTCGCTCCCCCTCCCTCTCGCTCTCTCAATCTCGCGAGAGACGCGCGAGATGCAAAGAGGGGTCGGTAATCTCGCCACTAACGAGATTGAAACGAGATTGACCCTTTCACGCGCTCCATTACATGGCTCGAAGGTTCGACTCCCGCGTGAGACATAGCTTTTGCCGGATTTTTCGCTAGTGTAGATATTGCGAGGTGGTTTGTGGGGAGTACCTCGCCAACATTATAGACCAGGTCGAGCATAATTCAAAGAGTGGCTCATGATTTTGTGTGAAATATGAGCTTATTCGGCCCAAACGACCTAAATCGAGAGGAGGCTAATTCGCCGTTACTCGGATCGCTTAGGTTTGTTCAGACAAAATGTAGGGCATGATCCAAAAACGTAGGTATTTCAATCTGGAAGCTGTAGGTCTAAAATGAAGAAAGTTATGGTCTGCGGTGCAAGGTGCTTTCGCTTTCCCTCGCCTCCACTGATCTACCTCCCCTCCAATCTCGTTTCAATCTCGTTAGTGGCGAGATTACCGATCCCTCTTTGCATATCGCGCGTCTCTCGCGAGATTGAGAGAGCGAGAGGGAGGGGGAGTGAGTCTCGTTGCGTAATCTCGATCTCGAACCCGCAACCCTACGAGGTACTGCATTCGGGAAGGAGTACCATTCATATGCGAACTGTATTATCCCATGCTAATAGTATTAAAAGCAACAACGATTTCAGATAGAGCATTCATTGAAGAATGTGAAGGTGGAAGTCGAGGAGGAGCAAGAAGTTCAGATCGTAAAGACGGTCACGAGCAAGAAGGTATCGTTGATTTCCAGCTTATCTCCAGCTCATTGAACCGACGCATTATGACGCCCTGATTTTGAGCAGGCTCCTCCCACTTCCCCCATCTCTTTCTAGTATTTTTTTAACGCACGCCGATCTTATTAATTAAACAATCTTTTTTTTTCAGGGATCTCAATCGACGGGAATGGGAACGATAATACCGTCTGCTCCTAGAGTGCCGAAGATAGAAATTCCCGATGTGAGTTATTGTTGATTGTACTTGTTTGGGTTTGTGGTTGAGAGAATGAGGTGCAATGAATCAATCAACTGCTAAATATTTCTCAACATACGATGAATATCTAGCAATTGCAGGAGGATGAACAGCCCTTGGTGGGAGTGAATATGAAGGTGAAGGAGGAGGAAGTTCAGATTGTCGATATCGTTACGAATAAGAAGGTATCGTCGCGAAGGAGGGGGAGGGCACCCTTATTAGTTTCTAATCTACAGTGATTGAATTTGATTGATGTTTTGTAGTATCAAAAAACTATTTAATATTGCTTGAACAATAATGATATTCAGGTATTTTCTTCGATGGAAATGACGATGAGAATGGTAACGGAGAAAGCAAGAGACAGATCGAGAAGGCAGCACACTCAATCTACTCGAGTAAGTTAATGTTGATTGCTCTCCAGTGCTATTCTTTGATTTCAAATATTCCGTTTTTTCGATGTTTCAAATAAGTATTACAATACAGTGGTATTCCACGACAATTCAATTAGTGGTGAACAATAAGAAGCGAACCGGTCCGGGAACAAGGTGTTGGTTGATCGCAAACTGAAAACCCTTCTATGCATCCCCATGCACTAAGTTCGCATCCTCTCGAGCAAAATTGTTGCTTGTTATTGTGCATCATATTTGCCTTCATTTAGGTATCTTCATCGATGGGAATGAGAAGAGCAGTGAAGAGAGAAGCTCCCAGTATTCAGGAGAGGAGAACCGCGCCGTATTCTTCACGAGTAAGTTGTTTTACGTTTTGTGTTTGAGAGATTGTTGTTGTTTCTGGTGATGTGAGAGATCATAATGAGCGATTCTAGTTTAACTGCCACTTAATTGTTTTGCAACGATTGCTAACTTTACAGTACGATCTCCTTCTCCCGTTAAGGAATTTCGCCGATCCAGAGATTGACTCAATGGTTAGCAATTTGATTTAATATTCATAAATTAAAAATATTCGAGACAATGGCGTATATTACAAATTAACGTTCAAAATGCACGTTTAGATTTCGTCGGGCATTCACTTCTCATTGGATGAACTGGAGAAACTTGAAGAGAGAATGATATGTGCCAATCGAAGAAAAGAGGAACTGTTTATCATCGGAACAATCAATAAAATACGCACAAAGGTGAACACGGGGTTCTTTTTTGAGTTAGATTCTAGATGTCAATCAGAGTTAAGTTGTGCAAATGGTCGTAAACTCGCGCTCGCAATGCCTACGAGTATGGAATGGGACATAAAAATTCAGATTCTGAATTTCAGAAGAAAAAAAAACAGTATTGCCATGTGACTAAAATACGCAGTTCTTGCAGCTTCTGATCATGTATCAAGGGTTCCCTCGTCCATTCATCGTCCAATTGCACGACAGATTCTGGAGGGAAGGCCCACACACGGGAATGGTAGGTGTTGCCTCAGTTATGAATGGAATGGCTTAGAGCGTCTTTCCGCGAGTCTTGAGCTGGTTTTGTTGGTAAAAGTTGTGGTATTGGTCTATTCATTATTAATACAATGTTCATTTCAGTGGCTCGTCTATAAGACTCGACTGACGATGATCAATGAGGTTGGTCATTTTTTCATAATCTTGTGAGATTTTGCGAAGCTTATTTCCCGATATGCAAACCAGAGACGATATTGCAGATTCTGAAGAATGTGTGGAAAGAGAATGGAGAGCACTTCCGTACGAGATATCCACGATGGTTCGCTGTCGATGAGAAAGGAGAAGTAAATCGATTCGTCAAGAATTCGGTACACTTTTATTGCCCAGCGTTAATGCGCTTGACACATATTATTGAAACATGCGTCCGTATTGTTTTTAAAAAAATTGGAATGACGTGCAAAGAACAACATCACATTCAGTGAAAAACTAGTGAAGAAGCCTTGTCGAGATAAACACGTTCCAGTACAATCTCTACCTCGGGGAGCTTCGAGCATACGAGTGGAGGATGTGTTTTGAGTCAAGCAACGTAGGTTCTTTTCTTCGAATGTTGTCATCAATACGTAACTGTTCTCGTTTGCAGCACAATCAGCCTCCCCTTTGGATCTTCAACTACACTGATGAACACGTCCTTCCCGTGGTCGAGGTCATTCATTAATCACATATAAAAAGCAGGAAACGCATCTTTAAGTTTTTCGCGGGTATAGAGTTGAGTAATAGTGAAATAGTAGAGTTGAGTTTTTAATTATCCTTATTTGTTCCAGTTCCTTTGCTTTGCAGTACTCTGACTACAACCGTCCCAGTCCGAAAGTGCTCAAGGCACTGCGAGCATCGGCCGGTCTCAAGCGGTATACGTGAGTTACTCATTTTGCCCAACTTGATATCAGAGAATATGTGCTCAAAAATAAAATGAAAGCGTTTGCAGCTGCACGCAGAGTGACTGTGGCAAGAACAATGAATGCGCATCGAAGAATAAGCTCCCTTCGACGTGCAAATGCGCTGTGAGCATTGCTCTTGTTATTTCTGTATTTTTATAACTTGAGTCTCATTTGTTTACCAAAACGTTTCTACCAATGTGCATGCAGTAAGTTATGCTTGTGAGCTTCCCTCCAAAATATAACGGGAGATTTGCAGAGAATGGGGAAGAAAGTGCGAGTATCGATCGAATGCAACAGGGCATGTGGATGCAGTGAGAGAGAGTGCACCAATCGAATTGTCCAGGTCTGTGTCTCAGTCGTTAGCCCTCAAGATATTCATCGATAGATTCACTCTACAGTAATCCTACAATATCCTTTGCTTTGCAGAGGGGACGTCAGATTCCCTTCGTGCTCTTCTACCACCACAGGAAGGGGTTCATTGCTTATACGCCTACATTCATCCCCAAGGGAGCGTTTGTGGTGGAATACACAGGAGAGGTACGATAGGGGTGATTGAATTATCGATATTCGGGGGTACGGTAGAACGTGGAGGAAGAGACTACAGTAATCCATCGCTGGCAGGTAATTACTCATTGGGAGTCCATACAGAGACAGGACGATTCCTACGCTATGGATATGAACGAGAAGTGAGAAATTTTTTTATATTTTCAGTGATAT
>LS510098.1:135585-171639 GCA_900490845.1 Pristionchus japonicus
GTGAGTATCGACCAATTGTTTTATTCGTCCCCAGCTGAATAGGATTACCCTCATTCAAATGCCCCCTCTCTTCCTGCCCTCTCCATCTCTCTTCATTCCCTCATTCCATCGTCTCACAGTGGATGGGATCGGTCCTCTCCGGAGTTCGCCGTCGATCCTCACCCACACAAATGGACCGAAGCAGAAACAAGGTATCGTACTCTCCCAGTTACAGTAACCAACCCTATCCCACTTCCTCTACAGTAGACGTTGGTTACAGTACTCTCCTCCTCATAGCCTGCATTCAGCACCGCGCAGTGGCGCCACTCGTTCCTCGCCCCATCTCACCGCACGTTTCCAGTTTCGAGAGGTGACATCATCGATGAGGATTGAGTAGTGATGATGCAATCGCCCTTTGCAGATCTCGCAAGTTCAAGAAGAGTATCGACACGAGTAAGGAGGATCAAACGACGGTCTCTGAGAGTGAAGAGAGTGGTGAGAATCCTTGATCTTTGATCTTTTATCCCCCTTGATCAATCAGTTGTGCTCGAGCAACAACCGTTCTGCAAAGGGACGACTCTTTGGAAATGATATCGATGTATTTCTTACGTACTGATGACTCAATATCTCAATTCCAGAATCATTCGAGAACGAGAAGGAGAAGAAGCGTCCGTCCTCTCACTCATCCGATACTTCCTATGGAGCCAGAAGTCTGCCCGAGGTCAAGGTTCGGTAATCTACCGTATATTTCCAATCGATTCCGTATCCCTCTAATCAATATCTCGACAGGACTACGGTAAATGGCGCGAGGACCATTCGATGGACGACGCTCACTGGTGTCGAGCTGTGCGTGCCTTCAACGCGAGACAGAAGACGTGGAAGAGACGGGCTACGGTGGGTTACTGTAGGAAGGTAGTAGGATACGTAGGATACTTAAGTTAATGATGACCATCGGTCATCTGGTAAGTATACTATCGTGAACTGACTCCTTTTCAGCCGGCTCGTTCGGTGCGTCGATTGGGCAGTCTTCCGACGGGTCTCAAGTGGACCAAGTGCGCACGCGAGGTCTACAAACGGTGAGTACGGTAGGAGACACCGTAGCATTAAGTACTTCTTCCGTTATCCAACATACCGTATCCTTGCAGTGGTCCTGCAGCAGAGTGGGTGGTCGCTCCCAATCTCCATCAGGAGCAGCAGCTGAGGAAGTACAAGCCGATCGATGACGATGTCGACGCTCAGGGTGCGGTAGGGTTACGGTAGTCATTGTTCGGTAGAATACGGTATTCGGCAGTCCTCAATATTGAAGCAAATCTGCTCAATTTCAGCAGATCGTCTGGCTGCTCTGACTCTGGATATCTCTCGTTCCTCTCGTTCCTCCTCTTCTCTCGCTTCGTACGACGACGATAGCGATGTGTCGACGGTCCCTGAGAGATCAAAGATCACGTCGTCATCTGAGGACGAAGTGACGTCATCTGGAGATGAGAGAATGACGTCATCCTCCAGTCTTTGAACAATCCCATCCCATTACTATCAATTGTGTAATGAAGTGTTTATTCGTTTTTGGAAGGTTTCACGATATCGCGTGATAAAATACATAATGTGAAGATGTGAGGTAAAGAACGTGGTGAATAGTTGTTTGAGTAAGATTTCGAATGTACAAGTTGGTTTTCCTTCTTAGGTGACTGAAGATTGTTGGTCTTTGGATCTTCCGTTTCTAACTTTCGAAAGCTTGTTTGCTTTTGATCTACGTACATTGCCCACACAAATACCAACCAATAATGGGCGACCTAATTATGCAATTTCATGCTTGCTTTCTCCGCAGTATGAAACATCTTTCCCACTCTGTACTATGGATTCTCCTTGTCCCGAAGGAATTCTCCGTCTTGGCTACACTTCCGAGAACTTTCCAACATTCTTCCAGGAGTAAGTTCAGAACCATCAGAATATTGTCAGACGAGAGTTTAGTGAGAACACCGGACGCTTTGCTGGAGTGAACGTCCAGTTCTGGAAAGAGTTAGCGAAACGGTTCAACTGCAATCGAATTGAGTATCTGCAGATGAGCAACGAAGGTGAGTCAATTTCGCATTTTTCCATCCGATTTTGTATCATCTGCAGACTACGTCTGCACTAATCAATACTGTCCGGATGCAGTTGCACTGGGAATCGATCGAGGGATAGTGTTTGCGGATGCAGACGGAAGTGTTCTCGATGTTAGATTCATCTTGAGACTGTTGTGAATACCTTTGTTTAGCCAACGAACGTCCTCCAACACAAGCATTCTTCTCTCAGTGATTCATCATAGGTGATTGTTGCCTTGTTACCACGATTTTCGATCAATAGTTTTCAGCTAGTCTTCGTTGATTCCCATTCTGCTCTCCGTGACGGTCCACTCGATCTCTCCTTCTACGTAGTCTTCTCTCCCGAGACTGCTGCACTGCTTATACTATGCTTCCTATGCAGAACGATACTCAACATGGTGAAGCGAAGAATTGAAAGACGAGAGGTGCAAAATTGATGGAAAATATCTCGCGAATGACAAATATATTACAGGCCCCTTCACCCGGAGTGACTAATCTCATTCAAACGCTCAATCTAGTTGACTTCGTGAACAGACTCGCTCAATTGTTCGTCGTTCTTCTCCTCATCTCATTCTATCAGAGTCTCTTCAACGGAAATTCTGCCATGGAACTAATCGAACCACCAACGTTCGTATTGAGTTGAACTGAAGGATTATTGAATATTTAGGCCGTTCTCCACCCTCATTTCAAGACTTAGAAATGGAACAGAGAAGCTGGTAGTGAACGATGGACTTCTGATGTCTAACGAAATGGTATTCCGTCTGGAAGAATAGGATACAAATAGTCAATTCAGTCATCCTTCGGTCCCGGAACGACTTCTCTAGAAGATACGATAGATCGATTTCATCAAATCTGTTCTGATCCTCATGTTACTGGTCTATTCTACGAGGACGAACTAGCTGAAATCGCATTTCTCGCTTCACAAGAACAACAGAGCTGTAGACTGAGCAGGTTCGATAGTTTTGAGACTAGATAGTGAAAGGCTGTCAGTGTCGATTGCAGGATCGCAGTTGACGATTCGAGTCGATTGAATCTTCCTAGATTGAGAGACCACTTTGATCGAGGAATCAACTTTTTCGTGAGTTCTTGTCCACTCTCAGCTAAGAGCCCTATCCTTGCAGTATTTGATGCCACGGAGAACACCACGGAGAGTGATCGAGACAGCGAATCGAATACTATCTACAGTTTTCCGTATTGATGTAGTGAGTTGCAGAGTTGGGTCCTTTAGCAGATTTAGCAATCGTCAGAGGGCATATTATGTGAAGAAGTTCATTCCGGCTAAAGGGATTCAAGCAGCTAATCAAGCATCATTCGGAGAGATGGGGGATCGACAGGTATTGATTGCAGAATGATTCTTCATAATCATCACCGCTCAGAAGTTCTATTTCCGTCCTCTGTCCATCCACAATCTCTTCTATCCACTTCTCTTCTATGGAATGGGACTCCTTGCAGCTCTGTTGTCGGTTGTTGTCGAAAGACTTTTCCTCATTTGCCCGAGAGGCAACGAAACCACTTCAAACATCACAATACATCGAGTCAGCAGGCAATTAGCGAGAGCTATCGGTTATCGTACGCAATTGAGCTGATGAATATTGTGTTTGATAAAGACATTTAGATCGATGAGATCAAGATCTTTGATGACTGATTTACACAGTTGGAGTATAAATTCCTTCGCTCGTCCATTCTCTCACTCCATCCAAATGCCGGCCATACGATTCGTGGCAGATGAGTCTCTTGCTGAGAAATCGAAAAATGCAGTTCGCATTCCTTCGAAGCAGTCGTTTGCTCAGATCAAGCCGAAAGAGAAGCATGCCAATCGCAGTACCGTCGTCCCGCTCTCGTGAGATCTCAGTGGTTACTGTAGATCAACGAATGTTCTCAGCCTGGCAAATACGCAATCGATGTCTGTGTCAGACGATTTCGATGAACTACCAAAGAGCAAGAAGGTAAAAGAGAAGGTTTAGAATTCAGATCTCGATATCTCTCAGAGTTTTCGCTCTCTCGTGTACGATTCTCGAAGGGTCGACAAAGAGAGGGCTATGAATATTTCACAATTTCTGAGAAGTGAAGCTGCTTCGGTGATCTTTGATCTTTGAGAATGACTTTATCTCTACTTAGACTGAATCAGGAATGAGTTCGCCGCCAACTGAGATATTCTCGGATACACCCAGGGAACAACATGTGTGAGCATACTGTATTCGAGATACGGTATTTATCCATCAAATCGATTCAGTCGTCGTCCGTTTCGACCGACTCGGAAAACAGTGTTGTCGAGAAAATGGATGAGACCTCGGTGAATTTTGGATGAATCGAATCGATGAATGATTGATTTTCAGAGGATGCTGTTCAATCTTGTGAAGCCTTCTATCTAAAATCACAGTCACACATTATCCATCGAGTGGATAAAGTGAATCTAGACATGTATCAGTCCTCTTACTTGGTTGAGAGGGGGGGGGGGCACGAGTTTGACTTGCAAAACTCTTGACGCGAAATGCCGGCCCCAGCAATGGTAAACGGTGGCCCCCATCAGTTTGCGATAGCAACATCGCAGGTTTCCCATTATTGATTTTCTGACCTGTTTTACGCGGTTTCCAATGTTTGTTGTATATTGAATTTAATATAAAGCTATAGCCCGACCTATCCAGTACCGAATCGTTCCATTTTAATGCGTGTCTAATCGATAAATCACCGTATGTTTGATCTGTTCGACCGAGCTTGTCTGGTTTCGCTCCCCTTTCGCTTAATTTTTCTTAAAATTATGCCACTTCAGCTCCTCTCGCTTGCAATGATACCGTTCTGTCAAAATTTAACGATTAAATTGCCAATTTCCTCCCAAACACGGCGTATGGCTAAAACGTCAGCTAAGGTAATGAGCGAGCTCATCGATGCATCGATCGTTGTTTCTCGCCCATTATGTGAATATTCAGTCCTGTTTCTGCCCTCGCTTTTGAATTTAGAACGCTTCCTAGCATGATAGAGGCGAAATTCTCTATTTGCAACTATTTGTGAGTTCGCGAGGCTCGGTTGTACTGATTGCTGTTCGTTTCGATCGTGTTTCGTGATCTTGAATCGCTCTGTTTCGCTATCCAAGTAATATTGCGTTGTCTCCAATTAACTTTCTTTTACAGGCCAACGAAATGTCGGCCAAGATGGTGCGCTTAGTCGGCAACTACGACGTCAATGCGGAGGGCAAGTTCCTCTTCGAGATTCCCGCTCAAGTGAGTTCGGCTAGTTTTGTTTATTTTGTTGTAATATAGTATAAACATTATCACAGCAAGTTATGGAGGGGAGAAAGGTTCATTTGCGTGGCGGCGAGAAGTTCTACTCTAATCCGCTCCCTCACTATGACGATCGTTTTGCTCATTCCAGGGCTATCTCCTCATAGGGGGGGGGGGGGGAACTATGAACATGGGGACTGTGCTGAAAGTTGAATAAAGTCTTTACGCACAATCTGGGTCCGGCCGATTTTTGAATTTCGATTTCGTTCGATAGCTACATGCACAAACGTTCGATGAACCTGCCCTAAATCTTCATTTCACATCGCGCTTCCCTCTCGTTCGGTGCGGAATGAATCGGCCGAGCGCCGTTACGCAAATGAGCTTTCTTCCCCCCTTTGACTTGCTGTGATTGATATGACAAATATGCGTAGAACAAAGGTTGTTGTCTAAAAGACAACTCTCCAGAGATATTAATGTTAGCATACTGTAATACTTGTCTGAGAAAATGCTGAAAGGTTGGGATAGGGCGTATACTTAGAGACCACAGGCTCAACGCCAGAATGAACGCTATGGAGACATAATTGTGTTCAATGTGTCCCTCTAGGTACCGAAAACTTTTTAGAACAGTCAAAACGGATGAGAACACGTATACTTAGGGATTAGAAAAAAATTGCCGACCAGACTTGCCTGGTACATATAGTAGTTAACAAAATAAAATAGTACATTTAGAACAGCTACTATGTTTCCGGCGATAAAACCTTCGGAAATTATCAAGAACTGGTCTAATTGTAAATGCGCGTTTTTCTTGCGCAATAAGGAAGAAATGTGTTGCAGACTAATAGAATCGATCCTTCACCAAATAAAGTTCCGAGCTCTGAAGTAGTTCTATTACGAAAATCCTAAGCAATGGGTCGCCGCAATATGGCATCTCCTTCACAGTTAAGCCCAAATAATTGCTATTGAAACTAGATTGCGCATTTAGACCAGTTTTTGGTAATTTCCGAAGGTTTTATCGCCGTCATCATAATCATAGTAGCTATTCTAAATGTACTATTTATTTTATTTGCTCGCAAATCAAACTACTATTCAACTCTTTTTCCAGCCCAAGAGATATTTAGATGTTTTAGCTGTTAGAAAAAAAATGTGGTATTGAAACAATCAGTTCATAATAGGTTTAAAATTTTACAGTAATTGCGCGCCATCCCCTCGCTTCTATAGCTGATTCTCAGGATGAGAGAGCGTGGGAAATGGGGAGAGTGTAGTTGATTCGCTTGTGTACGCCAAAACATCGGCAAACCGCGGCTCTGTTAGGCATTCAAATATTTAGGCATTGTTTGCGAACGTTCGGCATTGTTTTTGTTTTTGTTTAACAATTGGGCATGTTTTGTCTCTAGTTTTGCCGTAACTACTTGGTAAGCCCCTCCGGGCTATTCCACCAGGGCAGTGCTCATTGATAACCTGTGATAAGCCGCTTTCGCACTACTAGGCACTAGGCTTGTTGAAAATTCACTTCGTTGTATCGATATTAATTTGTTCTTTTTGTAATGTTTTTGTAATTGATTTAACTAATTGCAGGGTTTCCCTCTTGCGGAAATGGAGGATGCCCAGGCCATTTCGGAGGTAGCCGAATCAGTCGACCACTCCTCGACTCAAGACCACAGCCTTCAAAAACCTGTGAAAGTTGACGTAGAGGATGGCCCGCCTAATCTGGACGCGGCCGAACCGGACAATATCTCGCCTATGATGTTGAGACGCCGAAAATATGTCCACGAGGAACGGAAGTTCCGTCAAGGTAGAATCAAGGTGGAAGAAATGGAGGATGATCCTCCCTCTTTGGTGGCCGAATCAGTCGATTCCTCGTCGACTCGAAATCTCAGAACCCGCAATCCTGTAAAGGTGGAGGAGCTCAGTCCTGAGGTGAAGAAGGAATCGGGCAAGAATGGATCTCCGTCGAAGAAAGCTCCTCCTCGCAAACCGCGTGAGACGAGAAAAGAACAGAAGAAGGAAGGACAGAAGAAAAGAGAAGTGGAGGAGAATCCTCAAGGAGTCAAGTTTGATATACACGCAAGTGAGTCCATTTCGCTGTTTTACTCACCCAGCCCTAATAGCTTAGTTTGTTCACGTACATAATGGCACTTAATGATTCTCATATTTGCAGAAACGTACACGGTGCCTCCTCGCAAGATCGATTTCCTGCGTGAGTATCTTTCTTGGCTATTCTCCCTTATTTTTATCTAGGAATGGCAAAACAATTGCGGGATTGCGAGCCCGCATTGAACGAGAGAGAGAGAGAGGAGGAGAGGGATGCGGGCCCGCTTTGCTTGCATCAGCCCGCATTGAGAAGGGAAGGGCAGAGTACGGCGAGAGAGCGTGTTATTTAATCTCTCTCATGCGTGCTGATTTGGGCAATGCGGGGCCGCATTCCCTCCAGGGGGTGTGCGGGAAAAACTTTTCGGGAAATTTTCAAAAGTTCTCCAGACGCTTCAGAATAGACTGAAATCTCCGAGAATGCTAGCGTGTACAAGAATGGGGTGCACTTTAAAAGTTTCTAAGCTTTTTGATGCTTTATTATTTGCAAAACTTGCAACTATTAGGTTGGTGCATAAGTTTCCGCGGGTTTCCTTTTATCAATTATCTGCTTCTAGGCATGGACTGGTTATGTACCCTCTGCGCCATTATTAAGAAGGATGCTTGGTCGTAACAATCGCAGCTTTGAACTGGATCGTGATTGTGAAGCACACGAGAAATATATTATTAGATAGATACCCATGCGAAAATTGATGGATAACTAGAATTATGGTGTTCTGAATTGTAGCAAACCCTGTTTAAACCAGTGATCCTCTAATCCGGCCAAAATTTGTAGCGATAGACAAAGGATCGATGTTTCAGATAAACGTATGAAATCTGACATTCAATCTGTTTTTGAGAGAGGGTGCTGTCTAAAGTATCATTTTGGATGGACAAAATTTTAATAAATATTTAAGAAAATTGCAACTCTTAGAAGGATAGCTTTAGGCTCACCACAAAAATATCGTGAACTGAGTGAAGTAAGTGCATTGTATTCCATCACTAATTAGAACCCTAGGTTTGCAGGTTCGAAAATGCGACGAGATAAACAAACTATCATAAATTTTTCAAATCTAAAATAATTTTTAAAGGCCTGTCTCAAGTCGCTCATTAGGAGTAATTCCATCCTCTTGCACACATTAGGTAGCCTTCTCAATGCACTACCGCTTTAGTGCTTTCACTTTGAACTGAAACTATGGCTTTCTTTATGATGCGATTGGCTCATAATAAGGTGCGCTAGAAAAGTAATCCACTGCTTGATACAGCAAGGCCATGGTGGTTTTGATAGCTCCATTAGAAAGGAAGATACAGACAATTATTGACGATTGTGAAAATCCGCGGAAACTTATGCACCAACCAGATACTTGCGAAAAATCCATGATTTTCGATTCCAAACAAACTTTACATAGTAGAGCTCAAAGCTGATGCTGAGCGCAAATTGTTGCATTTTCCAACGAAAATGCTTTCGAAAATTATGTTTTTCAGTCTATTTTTGAATACTTGTAGCGATTTTTCAACTTTATCGGGCCTATAAGTTTCCCGAAAAAAATCGGAAAATTTCGGGAGAAGTCGGTAAATTTTGCACATCCCTGATCCCTCATCTCTTGTTCAATGCGGGTCCTCATTGTGACCTCTCTCTCTCATGCGAGCCCGCAAAGCCCGTATTGCCGGCTCTAATTTTATCGTTTAGACAGCTGCTTCATGTGCGATGACGATGGATCGAAGTTAAAGCTGAAGATCAAGAAGGAAGTGAAGGTACGGTAGATACTATTATTGATTGCCGGAACGAATTGGAGGAGATTGAACCATGCAAATTGTTGATATTTAGGATGAGCCGCTCGACGATAAGGTAGAGGAGAAGGAAGAGCAAGAAATGAAAGAGGAAGAGGTAAAGAAGGAAGATAAAGAAGCGAAGAAGGGAGAGAAAAGAGTGAAGAAGGAAGAAAAAGAGAAGACTGAGGAAGTGGACGGTAGTGTGAAAGCAGAAGCAAAGAAGGAGGAGGATGAGTATGTGAAATGCTCCTTCAAGAATTGGTGAGCACCGTTAGAACTGTGTTTTAGATAATAATATCAATAATATTATTATTATTAATAATGATAATTTGCATTTAATTATTTATGATTCAGCATGCAACGAATGCATACAAAGTGTGCGAAAGACTACAACTGTTCGGAGTACTCACCCGGGCTAGCTCAGGTTGGCAAAACTTTTGTACTCTTTTATTATGTATTGTGAATCACAAAACCATCTGACAATTTCGCTCTTTCTTTTATTTTGTGCTTAAATCGCAGTATCAGTTTCGAATAATCTTCTTTCAGTTGCTCTTCTTCACATCTGGCCCCGTCTGCCCTGCGCATTTCTGCTGGCATTGCTATGAAGAGAGAGGAAAGAACACAGCAAGATTTGGTGAGAATCGAATCTTGATCCTGTTTGAAATACGAAAGATTAAATCCCGTTAGATTTGTTCAAAACGTCTGTCGAATGGTCTTCCTGATATTGTCTTTGGTTGCTATTACCGCTATTTTGTTTAAGCACAAATAATAATCTAACGTTGCTCAGGAGAACTCATCGACTGTGAGCAGTGCATGAGGACTTTCCATCTCGATTGCATGCCGGCCGGATGCAAGATCAAGTCCACCTCCGGGGTATAGTCACTCTCTCATTTATTTTATTCATTATTATTATCCATTAACTTGTTATTGTTCATTTTTTTACTCATTTACGAAAGTTCCATTTGCAGAGAAGGAAGACTTTCATCTGTCACGAGCACACCTCTTCCACTGGATTGAAGATCACTCCCAAGATGCGACTGAGATACTGCACAGAGTGCGAACAGGAATTCGAAGAAACGAGTGAGTAGTGATCGAGGGGAATCAGTGTAATCAGCCACTTCAGAGGGCAAAGATGAGAAGAAGAAGGACAACGATCCGAACAAGAGGATGGAATGCAAGAAGTGCACGTGCGTCTTCCACCGGAAGTGTGCGATCAGGGAGGTCAAGGGAC
This sequence comes from Pristionchus japonicus, assembly GCA_900490845.1. Classification (NCBI taxonomy): domain Eukaryota; kingdom Metazoa; phylum Nematoda; class Chromadorea; order Rhabditida; family Neodiplogasteridae; genus Pristionchus; species Pristionchus japonicus. The sequence goes on from LS510098.1 coordinate 145,932, forward strand.
CCGGATCGGAGGACTACAAGGTAAGACGCCTTCCTCTTCAAATATGAAATTGTCTATACATTAAAAAAAACGATTGTTTCAAGATAATAAGTAAAATGCTTTGAGTACGACACGTGCCCCTCTTGCCTGATCGGCCTAACGATTGTCTCCAATCAATACGTGCTGGCTTATATAAGCTACAAGTCGTTCGGGTTGGCCATCGGGTGAGTCAAATGCATATCTTCGCTAGTTTGCTTCACTACGATTATGTGAGCAAAGTGAATGATTGCAGATACTATCCTGCGATCGCAATGGCTGTGGGCGATATTCCGGATAAGGTGAAAAAGGACCTGGGGAGCAATCTCGGAAGAACGGGATACATTCCCATCAAATGGATGTGGAGTGGTCTCCCTATTCCCTACTACAACGTCATCCACAAGAGGTACGTCAATCGAGACAATCGAGATTGTTTATTCGTCTCCATTTCAGTCAAGTCCATCGCATGACCATCGATTGCGGAAAGAATCTCGCTGATCCGGACTGGGCACACGGTTTGATTTTTATTGTTTAATACTCTTGATTCAAAGTCTTGGAAGACTCTTGAATATTCAACTCTACACTACAATTGTTCGGGAATTGGAGCATTTTGTGGGTGGATCTTTAAAAAAATTTATGTGTTGGTTTTGAGTTGAAGGGTTTTTTTTTCAGAATTGAAGATCGCGGCAGGCAAATTCACGGCTCCCATCCGGGCGATGGATCACGATGCAATGAGGAAGACTATCGTCAGACTCACTGTTAGTCATTCATATGCACAATCCAGCATGCATTCATCATTCATCACTTTAATGGTTGCACGGATCAAATGAATGGACGCTACTCCTTCCTTTCCAGGAGAATGCCTGCTCGAAGGCCACTAAGGCAGCACTTCGAGAGAAGACCACTGTCAGTTTTTTTTTGTATTTCGTTTTCAGTTTCAGAGGAAAATATAGTTGTAGAAGTTGTTAATAATAAAATTGCAGCTCTATGAGTGCGACTGCAAGCCCGATAAGCAAGGACTCAAGTGCAATACCGTCCATTGCCTCAATCGACAGATGCACCAAGAGTGCACCAAGGTACTTGCTCTTTCAATTTTGGAATTGTGATTTCTAATTGTCATATCGACAGTTGTTGATGATTGTGTAAACTTTTAAAAAATTAAAATCAATATTTTAATGTTCGATAACTTGGTTGTAGATGTGTGACGAGAATGAGGGAATAACGTGTGCGAACAGAGCGATGCAGAGAGAAGAAAGACCGGAGGATATGTACGAAGTGCGAGTGACGGACAACGGAAAGGGACTCGGAGTATTCGCCACGAGAAACATCAAACCCGTGAGTCACTCAATCACACTGCCAAATGTGGGCATCCATCAAGCTATATGTGTATGGGAATACACGGGCACAAATGAATGAACTGCGGTGTGAAACAAGACCATGATTTTATTCGGGGCCAATTGTGTATCGTTTTTTAATCAAATCCCCACCTCATTCGGCTCTTTTTAGCTCGAATTCCTCTTCGAATACGCAGGAGAAGTCATCGACGCAAAGGAAAAAGACAGGCAAGCTATTTGTGCATATTCGAATATGCTATTTTTGAAATTAAAATATATTTGAGGCGCAACATTCGTAAATTGAATCTGCGTGCGAACGACGAGTGGACGTATGTGATGGGACTGGGGAAGAGATACTTCGTCGACGCGAGATTCAAGGGATCAGACGCTCGGTATGATCCACACGATTTTAAGTAGAAAAAAACTTTTGTTCATTATCAATCTGACAAAATGATGGATCGCTCTTCGCAACTAAATTGGAAAGACGAATATACCAATAGCATATGTTATCGAAATGCAACTTTATATTTTTTGTACGGCACGTAATAATGGGAATGGCAGGTACGTAAACCACTCGTGCGACCCCAACGCAGAGGTCTTCTCTGCCGATATTCCCGTGAAGGTCAACAACGAAGAAGTTTTCGTGAGTCCCCCCTCCCCTCCCACACCCCCTCTCTCCCCCTCCTCGTGTCTATCTCCTCTCAATCAATATAATTGCAGTACGAGCCGAAACTGAAGGTGCAAACGATGAAGGCGATCAAGGAAGGAGAGGAGATTACCTTCGATTATGACCTCGAGAAGTATGTTGACGGCAGAGTTTCGCATCCACTCCAATTATATGTGAAACATCGCTTCTCTCGGGTTTATTCAGTAAAAAATTAAGCTGTTTTGGTTATGAAAGAAGTTTCTGATGTCTTTTAAGGTCCATTTCAATACTAAATAAATAAGTAAATAAAATAAAATAAGTATTGTAGATCTCGTGGACTCGCCGTCGACAAATGTCTGTGTGGATCGGATAATTGTATTGGGAAGCTCGGGAAGAAGACGAAGAAGGGCGACACTGACGTCGAGAGATTCGGTGACGCCAGTGAGGTCAGCCAATCTATGAAGGATTCGAAAATATTTCGAAAACATACATGGTTTTTGATAGGGGAGGGCGAAATGTTAGCTAACTTTATGACCAAAAAATCTAACCACTTAAAACATATCAGCGATGCAAAGATTACAATAAAATGTGCATCATAAAATCATCGTAGGTCATCCTAGTAAGAATCGAGACCGTATCATAATTGATGGTCGTTCGCTAATCGTAGTAATTGCAGGACGAGATCGAGGTGGTTGATGAGGAAGAAGAGATGGAGGATTCAGAGACGGAAGAGGAGAAGGAGAATAAGGTGAGTGAGGAGGGGAGAGAGGGAGAGAAGATGGACGAGCATTTGCAGAGAAGGAAGAGAAAGATGCAGAGAGAAGCATCGATGAAGAGGAAGAGTATGAAGAAGGAGAAGGAGGAGACCAAGGATGGAGTCACCATGAAGTGAGTGGAGGGGGTGTAAGGGGTGGAGACATGTTTAATTGATTTAAATCGTTCCAAATCAGCCACGTAATCAATCTCTGTATGTGGCCGTCAAATGCCCTTTACTTACACTCAAATAACGTCTCAAATGTATTAAATTAATACTACTAATTATCACTGATAATTTATCAGACGTCGTGCGTCGGCTCGTCTCTCTATGGATCCCTCCACCTCTCGTGGTCCTCCCAAGAGAAGCAAGTGAAGAGGAAGAAGGGAAGAGAGATCAAAGATCAATTAATTAGCCATTGTAAAGTGACATTGTTTCATCCCTTATCCATTCTCACCCTTAACCTATTTGTAAATTGTTCTCACTAAGCGTTGATTGTTCTTTTAGACCATCAATTATGATACGTTCTCGATTGTTGCTATGATGACCTACGATGATTTTATGATGCACATTTTATAGTAATGTTTACATCGCTGATAAGTTTTAAATGCAAATGCTTTCGTTATTTTTCAATAGCTTTCATCTTATTGATTCCCCGCCCCACTTGCTCCCATTAGCAACCATTTTGCCCAATGGCCTTTCGCTAAAAGCTCTACTATCACTGCTTTTCACATGATATCTGTAATATTCGTCCCCTTCCCCTGCCCCCATCCACCACTGGTGAATGCACCATCACATCTCTATAATATCTCAATAACTGATGATTATGAAAGCGATTTGCAATGCAATGTTATTCTGAATAAAGTTCTTCGGAACCATAGATTTCAGTCCACAGTCCTCTGTTTACGGAAACGGTTCTAACATTAAGAAGTGAATCTTGAGTATCTTTCGAAATGTCACAGATTTGAATCACATCTTCGTCTTCGAGAATGTAGATATATGCTTTTCTCTTCATATACTTTTTGAGAATATCAGTTTAAAAACAAAATTTAAATTTGAAAAAATTCAAGCAGTTCATGATCCACCCACATCCACGAGTGGAATTACGGTATTTCAGCATTCTTCAGGTCGCGATTGTAATGGATGTTCTTCGGTTCTTCTCTGTTTCTGTGCCCCTTTCTTCTGTTTTATGTTCGAAAAGCGAGTATTTTTGCCAATCGTTTGGCCACTGATTAACACCGTGTATTTAAGATCGACCTCTGATTCGGGTCTGTTGAATGCAGTTAGCCGGTCGCTTTCTCACGCTCTTCCTGCTTCACACAGCCTACGTTGTCCATCGTCGTTTCGCGCTCTCGACCAACGCGATCGCCCACGATTTCGGCCTCTCGACGGCGGAGTTAGGCACGTTTCACTCGTGTCAAATGATCTCCTATCCCGCCCTGACCACGGCCTTGAAAAGATTACTCGCTCACAGTGGCTCGCTCGAGTCGGCTATAGCTGTGGCTGTGCTCGCTCGAGGGTTCCATGTGTTTTCAGCGGCATTCTGAGAGATGGTCGGCTACAATCCTGAGCCAATTTCGGGCAAGGAACTATCGACGAGCGACCAGAGTGAGGCCGGACTCGCTTCCGGCATTGCCACCAGGGCTATCATACAGGTTAGATTGATTATGATATTTCGATTCCAATTTCTGATTCTCTAATTCTCCGATTTCTGACTCACGGACGTTATCGATTGTTAAACTCTGCATTGATTGCACTTTAATCTGCAGCCTCTGGATGTTCTCAAGATCCGCTTCCAACTACAGGAGGAACCGATTGGTGGCAAGAGATCCGGCAAGTATCGGGTAAGTACTGATTGTGATCAATCGATTCGCAGTCAACATACTTATGACTATATTTCGAAAGTTTTGATTCTTTTCCCCTTTACGACCTCTCGTTGGTATTCCCCAAAGTAGACGGGAATAGGGATCAACGTCATTGTTGTTGCCGGTTTTTTGTGCAACGTAAACAGCGTGCACGAGTTAGGATGATTTGTCGTGACGGCGAGAATTTGACTGAACGTTTGATGGTGTTGAATCGTCTTTTCCCAGGGAGTAATTCAATCGGTTCGACTGATCACACGAGAGGAGGGCGTGCGGGCATTCTGGAAAGGACACATTCCCGCTCAGGTAAAGGTTATCGAAAGTTATCCGTGATTTAAAACATACATGATACTGCCTAAAATCGTCCGTGGTGTTTGATGTTGTTGACCCGTTCGATCAATAGACATACCGTAATCCACCGTATCCTCCTCTCTCAGGGTCTCTCCGCAGTATACGGTCTGGTGCAGTTCGCAGCGTTTGAGTGGTTCAGTAAGCAGATCACTGTGAATGTGGGAGGATTGGGAAAGGCCGGAACGGATTTCATCGCTGGTTAGTAACTCTTTCTTGTTCTTTGAGCCATTTAGTACAAATATTGATAGGACGGCATCCCACGTACGTGGAAATTGTAAAGACCAACGAGATAAACGTGCGAGAAGGCAAAAACTTCCCCGTTCTTATCAGTGATAAGGTCACATCTTGAATGAGTCATCCCTGGAGATTGAGATGAGATACAGTGATAGCTTGGAATAGCTGGCCAATCGATAATCGATCTACTAACAACCGTTCCCTTGCAGGTGGCATAGCAGGATCGCTGGCGATGACTGCAGCCATGCCGCTGGACGTGATCCGGTAAGTGGGGCGTTGGTTCAGCGAGTGCAGATTGCGAGGGCGACGTTTCCTCCGTCACACACTACGATCCCATTTGCAGAACGCGTCTGGTCGCGCAAGCACAGGCGGCTGGTGGCGACGCGGACGGCACGCGGCCAGTTGCGTACAGGTACGGTAGTTACGATAGAGTGAGGGATACGGTATTGATTGATCTCTGGCCTCTCATTGTCAGAGGCACACTGCACGCGATGGTGAAGATTGCGAGGAGAGAGGGGGCGATCGGCTTCTTCCGAGGATGGCTGCCCAGTGTGGCACAGGTGAGAGGAGCGGTGGGGGGGGGGGGCAGTTGAAGCTCAGGGTCACGACAAGCTAGGCAGGATCTAGGCAATTGTGGAAATTTATCAGCGAGTTTGCCCATGTTGCGTGCTCGTGAGTTTTGAGTTTAAGAAATTGAATCTAATGATGAAACGTCGATCCTCGCAGGTCGCACCCTACACCGGGCTGCAGTTCTGGTTCTACAACGCCATCTGCTCGAGGTTTGTATTTGTATCATACATGGGCATCGTTGCTACTAGATGCAATACCCACCCGATATTAGGATCAACCCCACCCGACCTTTAGACTTTTAGCTTGAACTGAGGTACTATTGGACCCTGTTTTCACTCAAAAAGACCTCAGACCCACCCGATTTCAAATGTTAGCAGCAATTCCTGCCCACGTATGATTTGTATTGAATTATTTAAATAATTATGATTTTATAATATTCAAATATACGACAAGGCGATCATTGCAGACTGGACGACCTGACGGGTCAACACGAGGCGAAGCTGAACCAATTTGTGAGCGGAGCATCGGCCGGTGAGAGGGGTTGATTCGTAGATTGGAGCCTGTGGTCTACCACTCTCTTAAGCCATCTCTTGAGAACCTCTTGATCAGAGCATTTTTCTTGCATTACCCTAGCCACAGATAGTTTTAGAGGTTAGCGATGGAAATGGTATCGATCTCTAACCTCCCTCCTTCCCTGCAGGCACTCTGGCGAAGACGGTACTCTACCCACTGGATATGGTGCGCCACCGACTGCAGATGAACGGATTCCAGGTATGGGATAGCGCTTGGTTTATTTATTTTCCGAACGAACTCCGGAAGATGCAGTAACTCCAGAGAGAGCGAGTGGATTTAAAGATTGACTGTTACCTGAAATCGCTGGGGAATTGGAACTTTGGTTTTTATTGCGAGTACCGACTGATTGTAACCTTGCAAAAATATTTGAAACTGAACGTTTGTGGCTAGACAGAGATAAAGACTAAACAGATTCACTGAATTCGATTTCTGATGATTCCTTTGCAGCGATGCACGAAATTCGGGTCGACTTCGGACTATTCTCGCGGCATGATTCGATCGGTGCTGCTCATTGTGAAGAGAGAGGGCATGCTGGGTCTGTTCAAGGTACGGTAGATTACTATGTGGGATACGATATCGATCGGGGGTTACTTTATTCAATCGATATCTCGGTCTCTTTAGGGTCTCTGGCCGTCTCAAATAAAGGCAGCGGCGAATTCCGGCTTCGCTTTCCTTTTCTACGAAATATTCTGTGACATCCTGAGAACGAGGAAGGAACATTGAATTGAGTAGTGATGACGAAACTCCTCTCTTGCTAAAAGATTGCCTTCTTTTACGAACCTCCCCCTCCATTAAGTCCTTCAAGCGAACTAGAATATCTTACGAGTTCTTTTCTAGTCAATCCTCTGATTGCATAGTGATGATATAACTATTCTACGAGGAGCTTGTGTTTATTGTTTTGTTTCCTTTTTTAAATCCTGTTTTTCTACCAAATACCGGTGATTTCGTGATTTTGTAAGCTCATGACTGTTTTGAACGAAAATAATATCATCTAGGATTGTTTCCCAGTGATTGTATTTAGTAAATGACTTGAAATAACGATTGTTCTATGCAAATAAGATTGTCTGATCTACCCAGGATCCATAATATTCAAATCTAAGAGATTATTGCAGTTATTTTCTCCTGTTAGGTGTGAATTCAAGCTTGTGTTTCTTGTTTTAAGCTAAGATTTCGTGCCTGTATCTTGTTAGGAATAGATTGTTCATGATAAACTGTGCTTGCTATTTTTTTCCATCGTTGATGGTTGTGTGTTATGGTCGCTGCATTGTATCTTCCAGGGAAAACAAGAGTGCCGTGGTCAGGGAGGGAAATAATCGATAATCAGATTGGAACACACCGTAACTCTCTAACATTACAGGATGGTTCGTGACAGCGCACGCCTTCGCGCTTACCGTATCCAAGCTGGTGCTTGGTGCGGCGTCGGATCGTTTGTCGCCCAAGAGGTACGGTAGTTTGTGATCGATTGAAAACCGTGACTTCTTCCAGACTCCTCATCGCTCCTCTGCTCCTGCTTGGCACGGCAGCTCTGCTGTTGTCGGCAACGAGTAGCAAGGTGCGTGCGTTTGTTTCTTTTAGGGGTGGGAACCTGATGAAAATTAAAACGGTTAAAGGGATGCAACCGAAAAGGAGAACGTAAGAATCAATCACCATAATCCCTTCAGATGGTGCTCCTCGCAGTCGTGGTGGCCTCGGCCGCACTGCAGGGCGCTGCATGGCCCGTGTGCGTCGCCTATCTGCAGAGGGTGAGTGGACGGTGGATGGGAAGGGGGTGAGTTGTAGGGGATCAAGGAGTGATGGATATAAGTGCAAAAAATCATGAAATTGTGACAGTATTTGGGTATGTAGGAGTGGCGAAACTGCCGTTCACCTAGCCAAGTGATGAGTTGAATCGGCCCTCTTCCACCAAGATAAGTGACTTTCACATTTCTCCTTCCAGTGGCTGGACGGAGGTCCGATGGGCGTTCTTTTCTCTCTGCTCTCATCGACGACGACCGTCGGAGGACTCGCACTCGCTTTCCTCGCTGGAGACGAGTGGAGGGGAGTCGCCGAAAGGATTGGTTTGTTTTTTAATGAGGGAAATATTGAATTTATCGTTGTAGAAGTCAGTTCGAAGGGGCTATAGCAACTGTGTAACCGTACAGAACCTAGTCGCAAATTGTACTTCTTTCACGGAATCCGATGTTGCAGGGTACTCATCCTTCATCCTCGCTCTCTTCTCGTGGTTCGTGCTGGATGAGAGGGAGGAACGGAGTGGAGGAGAGGGGGAGAAGAGAGAGAAAGGAGGTGGGTATTTTTTTCTTACCGAAAAGGCTTAGGAGAATCGAAAACTGCGCGATTGTTCGACCATGAGAGGGCGTCAAAACGAGAGTTCACCTTGTTGGCTGCGTTGGGATTGTTATTCGTAAAGAGAAGACAAGTATTACTTCAAATGCAAAGAATTAAAGATAACTTGGCGTGATGACATGGTTTAGCAATTTGTTGAGGCATTTTGAAATGGTTTTGGCTTTACGACGGTGAAATTGGAAACATCGCGTTAATGAGGATATGAGCTGGTTTTGGGACGAGAGTTCACCATGCGATATTCCATATTTCTAATTTTTGTGTCCATTCCAGCACTCCTCTCATCTCTCAAATCGATCATCGGCAGCGGAGCCGTCTGGAGGCTCTCCGTCCTGTACGGACTCGCCATGATGGTAAGTTGCTGTAGTATTGATTTACTCCAATTATCCTTCTGTTATATTTGGAGTATCTAAAGACAGAACGTGCCATGGATCGAAACGTGGTCGCAGGTAGAAAGGTGCTTCATGAATGAAACAAGTGTTTCGCAAAAGCGCATTCATTCGGTTTGAGAATGTTTTCTATTGGAATAAAAAAAATTGCAGACGCGGACAATCGCTGAGACGTGGCTGCCGATGTTCTCGCACGATGCGACCACGATACAGTACTACTTCGAGATCGGAGGGTGAGCACAGGGTTACGGTTTTGATTTTCATATCATAAAATACTATAATTTGTGGAGATATTTTTGGTCATGCAATCAGTGCCGAGGAGAATCGTGAGAGATGGTCAGTTCCTGTATTGACTGCAGTGTGAAGCTCGGATTAATCAGTGACTGAATCATTTTTGATTTGGAATGATGGTCAAGTAAAGAATGATAGCGTACGTACAGTGCTCCTTGCAGTCTGATCGGCTCGCTGGCGTCGGGTGCAGCAGTGGACGCAGCTGCACGTGCTGCAGCCATGGGCGCGGAGCCCGCTGCGAGGTAAGGGAGGTTACGGTAGTATTGGTATTGATTGATTACGGTAGGCTACGGTACCATCTCCAGACATCTTCTGTGTGCGACGACGTCGGCGATGCTAATCGTGACGTCGTGGCTGGTGCTCGCGCTAGCGGATACGGTAAGAGGAGTGGGATGGGATGGATCATGAATCGATTAAGATTTTTATATTTCCAATTGCAAGTACGAACCACAGAATTGTACATTGTCAAACAAGGTTTATTTCTGGCCTAGTATGGAGTGTGAAACACGGATGAACCACCAAATTTCGATCAAATATTTATTACGAGTTATGCAATATCAGAAGAAGAAATTGAATAGGAGTGCTCCTTTACAGTCTATGACACCCACTAGCAGCACGCAATCACCAATCACTCTCTCCTCCCATTCCAGACAACTCCACCCTCCTTCCTCTCCCTCGCCTCGCTCTCTCTCACATCGGGCGCCGCAGTCTACGCCTCCATCAACATTGCGTGTCTCGCGTGTGCCACGATGGGACCGGGCGGTCGCTCCTCCGGCGCCACCACCGCCCTCGTCTCCTTCCTCGCGCAGAGTGAGTGGACGGGATACTTGGCAATGCCTAGCTGTATTCGTCGGATAGATTGGGAGAAGGTGGATTGGAATAGCTAGTAGCATTCTAGTTGCTGTTGATCTTCCTATTCCGAAGGATTGGGATTGCGGTAGTGAGAGTCAGTACGGTATTAGAATTCATGAAATCGATCTCAATGCAGCCGGTTCAATCGTTGCCGGAAGCCCTGTCGCGTGGCTGCTGCAGACTGCGGGAAGAGCCGCACTCGCGCCCGCCCTCTCGATCGGAGTGGTCGCCGTCGCAGGTGATCTTTGATCTTTCGGGAGAAAATATAGGGACCCAATTAGTTGCGAAATCATTCGAACTCGCAAAACAGGGAAGAATTGCAATAATGTTGGATCAATGGACGAGTGAAGAGATGCGTTTCGATGTTTTTCGATGTCGTAAGAAGTATTCGAACAGAAAATGAATGAATTTTGTAGGTGTCGCGTGGACGAATAAGCCGTTCCTTATGGAAGAAAGTGAGAAGGAGGAAGATAAGAAGATGAAGGAGAAATAGAGTAGATGATGATTGATGGAGATTTGATTCCTCAGTTGTTGACAGGTTGTGTATGGTTGTGAGCTCTTGTTGTTCTTGTCATGTTTCCTATCAGCCCGCTATGGGTGATAAATGTATTTATTCTCATCAAATTTTGAAGATACTCGTTTGCCACTGATCTTTATCGAGGAATATACAGAAACGGGGAATCTCATTCATCTTCGAGTGTGATCAACGCGACTCTTCGTTTCTTCGGTTCTTCTGGCTTTGGCCTGAAATGGAATCATGACTCCATTTATCATCTGGCGGAACCCAAGATGGACCAAGATGAAGTTCGAAAAGGACTCACTGTGTATTCGGCGACGCAGGTTTGAAGAACTTGTGAAGAAGGGAAACTTTGGCTGTCTTCGGTGTCTTGGGCGTCTTGGGGGTCTTGGGAGTGGATGGGGCAGGAGGAGCTTGCACTGCTGGGGGGTTGGCAGGGGCGAGCTTCTTCTTCACTGCCTTCGTCTTCTTCTTCTCAGGAGAAGCTTCGAATGAGGGAGCAGGAATGACTCTCGCGCCCCATTGATCGAATGAGAGACGGAAGAATGAAGCGTATCCTTCCAGTGAGGAGACTGCTACTAACTTCCCGTCCCTACTCCACGATGCATCCGTCAGTTTGAGATAGTGGATGTTATCTACGTAAGCAATGGGACCGCAGTGTTGAGAATCGTAGAAGATGACTGCATTGGTACTGAGTGCCAACCAGATGATGCGATGGGGCAGTCTGAATTATCTCTTCAACGTTGGATTAGAAAACGATCGATACCCGCTGTAGTTCTCCTTCGTATTCTCGTCGAGAGCCATGATCATTGGACACATTTTTATGAGGAAAGTTGCCTTCGGAGAGGGAAGAATCCAGGATGGTCTTCCCCTGAAAATAGAGCAAAATAGAGCTGTGAATCTAATGAATATCTTCTTCTTTCTACAAGGTTCAACTGCAAATATCATACTTGGAAATGGCATCTCGTCGCTTGAAAACGTAGTTTCCGTAGAAATTGTGCTCTCTCGATTCGATGTGGGCGCCTGTAAGAATGAGTATAAGGATGATGGTCATGATTCGACTCTAATTTGTGAACGAACATGGCACGACGATCAGTTGTCCACACGGAGAAAAGGCTGGAAGTCGTTTGAACGCCATCATTTGATCATCGGCGAATAGCCTTGTGGACTAAACAAATATCTTTGGTTTAGAACTAATATTGTAGCTCACTTGAGCTGCTTCAGTTGTATGTGAAGAGAAGTGGAGTTCAGGGAAATTGAGTGCATAAAGCCATTTTAGTTTCGTTCCCTTGATCGCATCGATAATCTCCATCTTTCGATCGGTCGATTGGGTAATCATGTACTTTCCCAGAGGATCCCACGTTATTCCATTCGGGAATTCACGCAAATTCTCCACTGACAGCATTCTCTTTCCTGAAAGTTATTGCGTGTTACTACATCTGAAACTTTGAACGCTGATTCTGCAAACACTATTCTTCAAAAAAAAACTAACCAGTCGGGCCGTCATGAACATACAACCTATTGTCTCTTCCGACACTGGCCAACTTGGATCCATTTGGTTGCCAGGCAAGACAAGTGACGTCATTTTCGTGACAAACCATCCCTTTGTGTTTCTTCCAATTTTCCTGAAAGCAACATTTGCAAACGATAGATGGACGAATGAACCTTGTTCGGAGGTAGATCAGTCTCTTTTTCGTCCTGAATAGCAGAGGGAGGCCCTTCCTCGTCTTCCTCACTCAACTTCCAAATTATCAATCTGCCAAAACTGTCTCCAGACGCGAGATAATGTGCTGAACGTGTTTTATATTTCGCTTGAGCGATGAAGAATTGATCTAACCATTATTGATAGTGTGAAATGCTACGGTATTGATGGCATTGTGATGCCCGGGAATATTTGCAATAAAGTTGACGATAAGCTCGGAAGTCTTTCCATCTTTCCATCGTTGGAATACAATTTCCCATATGCGAATCTGTAAGTCGTGAGAACGGAAAACCTCGCAATTGCAGACTTTCTAACCTCTTTCTCCATACTGCAAGTGACAATTCGATATCGATCGTCTCCACTTCGTTCATCGATATCGATTGACAGTAATCCTTTACGGTCGTGCCAAGCTATCTCGGGGATGAAGTGTTCCATCCTCGGATATAACTTACTGAAAATTGAAAAAAAGGCTAGGGTTTGAAGAAACATAGCAGCATAATGCAGAGAACTGGAAGACAAGAAAATAATCAGCAGTTCAGAATTGCATTGGAAATTTAATTCAATGTAATTTATCTAAATTGCGGTAAAAAGTTCCCGCTTTATTTTGAGGCGTTGCGGTTGACGCGTAGCGGCTCGGTGAATTTTGTCAGATTCATAAATCCTTCTTTCGGCTCTATTCTTAGGGTTGTTCTATATGGATAATAAGGAATCCTCCTTCTTATGAGGATCGAAAGATCATTCAATAAAAACAAAAAAATATCTGTGTACCTTAAAAGGTATCTGTGTTTCGAGGAGATATCAATTGAAGAGTCAGAATGAGAGACCCAGCAATGCTATATTTTCATGGTGCAAATAAGGCAGATGCGAGCTTTGGCTACATACGACATTGTGGAAGGTACAGTAACTTCACATTACCATTTCTTGTCTGAGCAAGAAAGTCCCAGTGTTCTTAAGAAAATTTCTCTGTTGAAAAATGATGAAACTCTCACGAAGACCATTATGTCACATTCATTTTTAAAAGTTCTCTTCAATAGTGAAAAATTTCCACAAGTCTATAAAATAGTTTTGAAAATATGGGTGCAAAATAATCAGTTCTTGATAGCTTGATTCCTGGCGTGCTGTAAGTAAAAAGTGTCAACCTTTTCTAAAATTTTGAAATTAATTTTGAAATGCTGACTTTTTCTTGGGTTATGTTTATTTGTAATTGTGAAACAACGCATCACCGGCACGCGATTTATCCCTCCTTTCCCTTTGGACCCTCATTGTTTGCTATAAAGCTTTAATTTCATCGTAAACCATTTTTGTTGCAGTGTTTCCCGTCGCACTAGCCTCTCCCGTTTGCTGCACGTGCTGCATCGGTCGTAGCAGTCGCAAGTCGAGGTAGAGAGTTATTTTCCTCGATGCGAGTTGATTATCGATTCCAGATGATTCCTCTGGGCGTGGTAGCGGGATTCGCGGTGGCGGTCGCTATCGCCCTCAACGGCGCCGTCCATCACATTGAGGAGGGCTACGTCGGAGTGTACTATCGGGTTAGTCCAGTGGAATTGTCAGTCCTATAGAGCCGCACAAGTCACGATTGCAAGCACCGATCGATCCCACATCTGTAGTAGGCGTGAAACACACAATCGCGCTGTGACTCACAGCGCAACTACAATGCTCATCTCAGGGTGGTGCTCTGCTCTCGAAGGTCTCCAGTCCCGGCTACCACATCATGACGCCGTTCATCACCAGCTTCCGATCCGTCCAGGTACGTCAGAGACGACCGGGAACTGAATTGCGATACCTGTTTCGAAGCCCTACTCTCTTCACGCTGAAGTAACGGTTGTGGCCTAGTAAAAATGGAATCGTAGGTCACTCTGCAAACGGACGAGGCGAAGAATGTTCCGTGCGGAACGAGTGGAGGAGTGATGATCTACTTCGATCGCATCGAAGTCGTCAACGTACTGTCCGCCGCCAGTGGTGAGTGCACATTTGGTCGAGATTTACTCATGAGACCGATTAAATATTGGTTAACCAACATTTAATCGGTCTATTCTTTTACTACAATGGGCTCAATTTTCCGTATGTTTCACTAGAAGCAGTTGAATTTCAATCACATTTTATAACTTGGTGAAATTCCTCATGTTGTTCGCTTTGAAATCTGCTTTTCAAATAACTAATATCGTCATTCAATCATTATCCTCATTGCAGTATACGGTATCGTGAAGAACTACACGACGGAGTACGATCGGACGCTCATCTTCAACAAGGTAGGCAGGAAGGCATGGATTGTTTTCCTTCATCTTATTGAAATTTTCGCACCGGGATCAACAGGAAGATTATAAACTAGTTTGGAACGTGAATAAGCAGTCATCGCGAAACAGCAGACAACAAACCCCCCCCCCCCTACTTACAAAATGATTGGGAAATGCAATGGATAAAGATTGGTTCTGGCGATGGCTTCGTAAGGAATGCAGTCGAAGTGCACACGATTTGATCTCCCTCGTCTACAGGTGCACCACGAGGTGAATCAGTTCTGCTCACGCCACTCCCTCCAGGAGGTCTACATCGATCTGTTCGGTCAGTTTAGAATGTCGTTTTGGTGTGGAGTTTTCATCATGCGATATAGATATCAAAAACACCTTGAATTGAGTGAAAGAAATAGAAATACCGAAACAACCGTGTGACGAGTAGTAAATAAGGAATCTTTGAATTTCTCCGACTTGTTCAATTTTATTTTCTCGAGCGGCTCCTACCGATGAATTATAAGAACTCGTTTGAGTGAGAATTTCTGGGTCTAGCCAAACGAAATTTTTCCATCATAAAATATTCCTCCTTTACAGACCAGATCGACGAGAATCTGAAGCGTGCTCTGCAGGAGGATCTGACAGTGATGGCACCCGGTCTGCTCGTACAGGCGGTGCGCGTCACTAAGCCCAAGATCCCGGAGGTGAGGAGAAAGGAAATTGATTCATGAAAAATACGGGGAAGGTGGGAATGGCTGTTCCTTCGTTAGATTTTAAAATATTTGCTGACTCATTTCCCCTCATCCCCTCTCCCTCAGGCGATCCGCCACTCGTACGAGCAGATGGAGGCGGAAAAGACGAAGTTGATGGTCGCCACCCACCATCAGAAGGTCATTGCTAGTTTGATCTTTGTAGTCTGTAGTTTGATCAGGCGTGTCCTTAACAATGCAATTGCAGGTGGTCGAGAAGGAGGCAGAGACGGAGCGCAAGCGGGCTGTCATTGGTGAGGGATTTTTGTAGTTGTAGTCTAGCCATTCATTATTGAAGTCTGTAGTCAGATCTTTGATCTCTCTCTATTCAGAAGCGGAGAAGCTGGCGCAGGTGGCGTCGATCCAGCAGGCGCAGATCGTCCACGAGAAGGAAACTCAGGTGAGGAAATTAGAGGAGGGTAGGGGCGGTCTTTGATCTTCGTAGTATTTGTTGATTACCTTCACTGAACTAGATCAGTAGTTCTTTTTAGTTGGTGATGGTTTGTAGCCGCTTTGCTTGTATCATCAATCGCCAAGAAATTGCTTGGTTACATCGGAGTTGAAACGGGAAATGTCAACCTTGTTGATTTCAACTGAATGTCAATTGTCAGGTGACGATCTCCCGACTCGACGACGAGGCGCATCTCGCGCGTCAGCGAGCGCACGCCGACGCAGAGTTCTACAATGCACAGCGCGCCGCCGAAGCCAATCGACTGCTGCTGACGCCGTGAGTGTGATGAGGCATAGTTGACGTAGTGGTGGTATTTGAGAAGGTTTGATGGGGTTTGAAAAAAGAGAATAGAGATGCGGTGGGAATGAGCAGCAGCGAGGTCGCAGTTGCGCAGTTGCGACAAGACGGAGTTGCTGAGTGTGGATATGATGTCTTGGCGATAGCGTGTATTATAAATCTAACAAATTGCAGTGAGTACCTCGAACTGAAGCGCATCGAGGCGATCGGCACGAACAACAAGATCTACTACGGTAACGAGATCCCCAATGTGAGTCGAGAAATTAAGGTAGCTGGGGGATATCGATTGGTTTTCCATAGGCAATTCTAAATGTAGGATATCTGATGAATGAGTAGCAGTGAGGTTTCGTCACTTAAAGTGTGATTCGTTGCCTTTCATATCAATGTTATGGGATCATTTTGTTCAGAAAAAATAATGCCGTATCACAGGTGTTCCTGCCGTCGGACCTGACGGCGGTGGCTGCAGCTGCAGCACCTGCAGCAGGAGGTGCGACCAAAGAGAAGAGAAGAAGATAGAGAGGAGTAGTGGTAGATAATCCTCCCCCTTTCCAGATTCGCATTGATCTACCTTCCCCCGTCCATTCCCATTGAACGATGCTTCTAATGTATAGATTCCGATGCTATGTATTTGACCAGTGTAGGCGCTGAATCCCGCTGTATATTTATCCCGGTTTAATCGCTTTCCTATTCCCCGTAGAAGGATCATTGACACATGTACCCGCAAATCCCTCCCGATGTGATCTCGATTCAGTATTAATTTGTGATATTGATAAATTATTCATAAATTAAAACAGAGCTCTTCCAATGATAAGGACAAATCGTTGTTGTCGTGGTGGTGTACTTTCGTTCTGTCCTTTCTCTAGCTGGCGCCTACCGTAGTGTAAGCCACGAACGGGCGCACCACAATTAGCCCTCTAGCCCTCCCATTGTCTCTCCAATGGCCTCTGTATACTTTTTGCACTACGGGAGGAATAATTGCTCCGTTCTTATTTTCTTTGGCTCTTTTCCATTATCTTTGTTGGGTTTTCTAGTGGAGGAATAGTATTGTATTGTTGCTATCGAGGATATGGGGCACTATTGTATGGGAGAACGGATTAGCCGTTAGCCTATTAACCATCCGTAACTGCTATTGAAGTAAGTAAGCGTGGTTGTCTATTGCTTAAAGTTACTACCGAGATGACACTAAACGGTCCTCCTCCATCCCGGTTTGTAATGCGGGTGAAACAGAACTCTCGCTTGTTCAAATTGCTCTTCTCCTCTTACCTAAAGGTCACTCTCGCTGACCAATTCTCCCC
Organism: Pristionchus japonicus; assembly: GCA_900490845.1. NCBI lineage: Eukaryota > Metazoa > Nematoda > Chromadorea > Rhabditida > Neodiplogasteridae > Pristionchus > Pristionchus japonicus. Next base: position 163,379 of record LS510098.1, read on the forward strand.
TTCTTCCTGTCGTTTTTTTGTGCACTCACCGCGTTTACATCCTTGTGTCCAACCTATTCTCCTCTCTTCCTCAACTGTTCAGTGAGAGCATTATTTGTGCCTTGATCTACCCTTGTTGTTCGGTTTGCCATCGTTATCTTGATTTGTGGCTGCTTTTCGTTAACGCTCCTTCATCCATATATCTTCATGAATATCGATCCTTTCTCTCAGGGTGAGAACCTACCGTACCCCTCGATCGACGGTCGACAGTAGCAGTAGATCATGTACCTGCGGCGGTACATCAGCCGACGGTGAGTCCCTGAGTCTATAGTATCCTTCAATTATCGATTTATCCCTGCAGATACATCTCCCTGGTACAGTATGCGGGCGCCGCCTTCTTTCTTTACCTCCTGTATACGGTATTCTTCGCGAGAGGATCCACCAGCAGTCAGGAAGGTTTCCCGGAGCCCCTGAGAAGAGGTACGGTAGCTGATATTGATCGATTACGGATAACATGTTATCGAGGGTATTGTGTGTTTAGCTGTGTACCTAGCGTGCGAGTCTGTCTCTCGATAGGGAGAAGAATGACAGATTGCAACGTGGTTGGGGAGAGGTTTGAGCGGATTTCGAGAGTTCACTGGAAATCGAACGAATGTAGTTGAAATCGACGTGGATTCTCCTTCTCTTTTCTCTCTCAATCCTCTTCTCCTTCTCCATCCCTTCCCCGGTTGCTAAAGAGCGGATGAACGGAGAGAAAGAAGTAGAGTGGATGACACTTCCGTGATGCATTTCCTAGTGTGGAGGAGAAAGAATAGAATGGGGAGGGATTGGCTAGGGATGACGAAAGGACGAAAAAATGAAGGGATATTTTTCCAGATGAAATCGACTTCCCTGCTGGTGGCGATCGGGTGGAGAACAAGATAGGAAAGCCGGCTGAGGAATTGAGGTACGGTAGTAGGTTCAGTTTGCGATTGGTGGGAGATTACGATAGTAGTGACTACGACTGCGGTTGTCTGACTGCGATGGACTGATATTTGATCTCTGCAGCGAGAAGGAGAAAGAGCAGCAGAAGAGGGCGCAGGACGCAGCACTGATGAAGCCAGCCCCCATGAAACGTGAGTGATCTTTGAGCCTCCATAGTGAGAAGATTTTGTTTGGAGTTCATTGAGAGCAACCTACTGCCCTCTAGTGGAAGACAAAAGCATGAAGTGATTGTGCAACTGCAAATGACAATGTTTTAGTTTTGAGAAATTGCTTGCCTATTATTGGGCATTTGTGTCGTTACCACTTTGAAGAAACAGTGCCACAGAAATTATCTTTTTCGTCAGGTTCGCAGCAGGTTCGCATTCGAGAAATGGATAAATGTTTCTCGTTTCCTAAATGCTGCAATATTTCCAGCGGCGATGCCCGACAACTTCAAGCGTTTCGTCGGTGTTCCGAGGAAGTCGTGGGAACCAGAGGATGCGATGAAGAAGGATGTGAGTTGCCTTTACTTATACTTATCATAAATGATTACTAGGGACAACCAGAACAGGATCAATTTGAAATCAGATAGGCGAACTTTAACATATACTTGAAGCATGAGAGCACCTAGAGAAGGGTGAGCCATGAGAGTACCATGAGGAAGAAAGTTGGGGTTACTTTGCACAAGCTTTCCCAACCGATTCACAATGTGCCATATTGAGTGTAGTTGAAGATGACCAATTTCAGCTGTTGAAGTCTGGTCCGGGCGAGCACGGGACACCCGTGAAGTTGGACGAGAACGATAAGGTCGTCCAGAAGCAAGTCGTGAGTTGGAATTATCTAGTTGTCCTGTTGTAGGTTTCAATAATATCACCATGAACGTTTAATACTTTAAAATATACCTCGAATATCGTAATAACAACGTTCAGTCATGATCTGCTTTAACTGATTTTATTGAATAATTTGAAACGTACCTTTCATTAATCATGCAAGTGATTTTGAGAACTCATAGCACACCTGCTACCCCTGACTGCCTGGTCATCTCTTTCATCTATTTTGCAGCTGGAACTGTACAAGGCGAACGGATACAATGCGTACGTCTCCGACCTCATCTCACTCAATCGAACCATGAAGGATCTGAGGTGAGGAAGAGATTTGGTTGAATGACTTGGTGGAGATGAGCATCAGCGAATCTTGATCAAGTGCCGTTGTTCAGAATCCTCTGCCGTTCCTCGTAATGATCGGTATACATAAATTTAACTTCTCCTTTGTAATGTGACTAGGTGCGATTGCGCTATAACATCAGTGGATCAGACGCTACTCTTTGCGAGTGCGATTTGAATTGATTGTAATAGAAAACAACAAATGATCTCTCTCCTCTGCAGACATCGCCAGTGCAAGACCCTGACCTACCTCGAGAAGCTGCCCACCGTCTCTGTCATCTTCCCCTTCCACGAGGAGGTGAGATCAGTTTTCCGCCCCTTGTACCATGGAAAGGACGGTTTCAACCCGCCCGTATCTATTTGCGAGAGCTGAAGTGGGTTAATGCAATGAATCCTGGGTAATTAAATTTTACTAAAGCGTCCGGTGATTTCCTCTTGATAGCTGTGATTTCATAGTTTCTAGCTGTCCTCATAGGCTTGTCAAAGTGGTAACGGGTTAATGAACTGTGTCCTGGAAATTTACACTACCTAAAATCATGCAAACTGGAGTCTTCAGCACAACTCGACGCTGCTTCGATCCGCCCACTCTGTGATCAACCAATCGCCGCCCGAGTTGCTCAAGGAGATCATCCTCGTCGATGACTTCAGGTATTTTTTCTAAATGTAGTTCCTATTGTAATTGAAGTTGTTGATGAGTCTGGGATGTTATGGTTAGCATGAAACATACCCTCACCAACTCAACTAATCAACTAATATAGCTAAATATTTTCATATATTTACCAATAGCGATGGGCGAATATTCGAGGCCTAGTAGACGACATGCCACCAATCCATGCAATAAAAGACACTATCACTTTGAAAATTATTTTGTCTGACTGCAGCGAGAAACCGTTCCTTCGCGAGCCACTTGAGGACTACTGGAAGGCCGTGGGACTCGACCACATCGTGAAAGTCGTCCGAACCAAGTGAGGCAGATTGGGTTTTGATCTTTCTAGTTTGTAGTCTGATCCTTGACCTGTGATCTCTATCAGGAAGCGCGAGGGTCTCATCCGCGCACGACAACTGGGCGCCGAGGCTGCTAAGGGCGAGGTGAGGAGATCGATATAGTTTAAGATTAATAATCGTTCTTGTGAAGGTATCTTCTCATTGAATGTTCCACGTGGGATAGGCTGAAGTGCATAGTATGAAACGCAAATATCACTTAGAGTCGTCGGCGAAACGAAGCGAGAAAATGATAGTGATTCTGAGTATTGATCTTTGATCTCTCTATCTTTCCTCCATCAGGTGCTCATCTTCCTGGACGCACACTCGGAGGCGAACTACAACTGGCTGCCGCCCCTCCTTGAGCCGATCGCCAATGATTACAGGTGAGAGAAGGGAATGATTCAAGGAGGAAAAGCCATTCCGATAATTGTATAGACCTTGTGTTGTAGTTCAAGAGAATGATGATCCATCACTCCTTCTTCAGAACAGTCGTCTGCCCATTCGTGGACGTGATTGACTGCGACACGTATGAGTTGAGAGCGCAGGATGAGGGAGCGAGAGGAAGCTTCGATTGGTGAGGGGATGGGAGGGGGTTGGAGATGTGATTGAAGTGATATTTCGATTAGAAAGCAGGTGGAAGTATTTGAAATGCCAACCTGCGAGGTTGTGCTTGAAAGATGGGTTTTTGCTGAGAAAAGAAAGCAATAATATGCTGCTCAGGACGTTCAACTACAAGCGTCTCCCTCTGACTAAGAAGGACAGAGAGAATCCGACGAGGCCATTCAATTCGCCCGTTATGGCTGGAGGATACTTCGCCATTTCGAAGGATTGGTGAGATCAGGGTTTCTTTGACTATTTTTTTGAGGACGAATGCAACCAACCATTCAAACTGATTTATTTCGAATATGTGGAAAAAAACTCAACCACACGAGCTAATAAATTGCACAAGATCCTAACAAGTAAGTAACACTTTTTTGGTGTAATTTTTTATTTGTTTTCCAACGTCCAGAACGAATTCATCAAAAATTCTGAAGTTAGCGCCTAAAGTATGAAGTGTGCAACTCGAATTGCGAAAGTCACATACATTATCTCAGGTTCTGGGAGTTGGGAGGATACGACGAGGGTCTCGACATCTGGGGAGGAGAACAGTACGAGCTCAGTTTCAAGGTTCGTACTTTGATCTTTGATCTCTGTAGTCTGTAGTTAGATCTCTCATCGTTGTCTTCCAGGTGTGGCAGTGCCACGGCCGCATGGTGGACGCGCCGTGCTCGCGCGTAGCCCATATCTATCGGTCCGTTTGTAGTTTGATCTCTAGTCTTTGGAGGTTTGTTGTTTCATCGTTGATCTCTGCAGATGCAAGTACATGCCGTTCAAGAACGCAGGCATGGGCGACTTTGTCTCTCGCAACTACAAGCGAGTCGCCGAGGTGGGCTTTGGTCGTTGACCTTTGGCATTCTTTGGAGAGTGTGTTCACAGAGATAGCAAGTAATGCTAGGAACATCCCTGTTCAATGTGACGTCGTTGCTGGATAGTACATTCAAAAATCTAATATTTTATCGTGAACATGGGGTCTGAACCAGAATACAATTCCCTGTTTGAACCCAGAGTGAGATTGTCGTGTTGTGTCTAGGTGAATCCACTCCAATCCTACGGTGATTACCTCTCCCGCAACTACAGAAGAGTCGCTGAGGTTGACACTCAGCATCTGATGTTTGATCTCCGTTATTTCCAACTTTGTTCGCATTCCAACGCTCAGTTTCACTATCTCCCTGGGGCCTGGACTTTGGAAAATCCTGGTTTTAATTAATATTGTTTTTAATTATGAAAACATTTTAGGTGTGGATGGACGAGTATGCGGAGACGTTGTACAAGAAGCGACCGGGAGTGAAGTCGGCCAATGCGGGTGAGGAGAGGGTTGATCTTTGGAGGATTCTGGCGGATGATCTGTCGTTGTATGATTTTTGAGTAACACACAGATCAAGAATGCATTGCAAACTAAGGAGTTAACAATAGAAGAAAAATCTGTGAAACACAAAGCACGGCAATTCAATGCCGTCCTCTTTCCATCAATAATTCGTGCACAATCAGGCGATCTCTCCCGAATGAAGGCGGTGCGTGAGAAGCTGCAGTGCAAGAACTTCAATTGGTTCATGACGGTAAGTAATTTTCGAAGATAATTTACTAAATAATTATGTAAATCGCAGGAAATCGCCTTCGACCAGGACCGATACTACCCGGCAGTCGACCCACCGGCTTCCGCATCCGGTAATTAGTTTAATACTCATATTTCATTGAGAGTCGTCCATCACTGTTAGCATTGGGCGCCACACTCTAGTGGGAACAAAGAGTCACCGAGGAATCTCTCCATGGCTCAGGCGGTAGCGCGCTTGCTTACTAAACATAAGGTACCAGGTTCAATCCCCCTTGCAAATTGCAAAATACCCCTACGCCGTTTCACATTCCACATGGTTGCCAGGCGATGGCTCATGGGGTTTAATCGCGGCAAGATGGTCTTGCGTGTCCTACTATGGTGGTCACTTCCCAACGAAGTCTCCACTTTCCAAGGTTCGCTACAATCCACATTTTGCTGAAGGCAGCTTATTCCAACAATGGTATTTCATGTTTTGTATGCATCACAAATATGAAAAATAACTGAAAGGTAATTATAGCTTGATATTTTATTGAGAAAAAAAAATTATTGTGCTATTTTCTCTCTCTCAAAACTTCTCAATCTCTATTGTAGAAACCAAACCCTGATAAAATTATGCTCTGACAGCGCAATTTTGGCTTGTGATCAGTTGACCTAGTCCTATTTCCGAATCTTATTCGAAAATTGCATACCAATCTCCTCCTCTTAGGCGAACTCCGTCACGTCTCCTCCAATCTCTGCCTCGACACGCAATTCAAGAGCAGCGGCCAACGATTCGGACTGAGGAAGTGTGTGAGCGACGATGCGAATGGAGGAGGAGAACAGGTGAGAGAAGAAGGATTTTTTGATTGATTGAATATATTTTTATGTTGAAAATACTCCCACAGTGCTGTTCAGACAATATTCAATTCAATTCAATTCAATTATTTATCCACCAAGGTAAGGGAGAGAAAAGAGTGTCGCGTAGATCTTCATTAAAATTTGGTGGAGGTCCGTCGTCTTGTGGCGAATCGGTTTGGGGGTGGTGGGGCTTCGGGAGAAGCAGCAGTTTGGTAGAAGTTTTAAAGACGCAAGAGAGAGTCGGAAGAAAAAGAGATTGTGGGAAGAGATAGAATAAAAGAACGGAAGTTATTAGGAGAGCTTGTAACGATTTCTGCAGATAACACGTTCCATTGGTCAATTGTTCTAGTTACAAAACTAGAGTGAGACTTTGGGAGAGCATAGGGTAGCGATATGCGTAGTAAATGAGATCTGCGGAGGCTACGAGCAAGAGGAGCAATTTTAAATAGATTGGAGTGGTCGTAAGAGTAGAAACCATGGATAGACTTGTGTAGGAAGAGAAGATCGGAAATAAGTCTCCTGTGTTCCAGAGTGGGNCTTCAACGAGATCGAGTACAACGAGCTGCCCCGTCCATCGGAGACTTCAACGAGATCGAGTACAACGAGCTGCCACGTCCATCGGAGACTTCAACGAGATCGAGTACAACGAGCTGCCACGTCCATCGGAGACTTCAACGAGATCGAGTACAACGAGCTGCCACGTCCATCGGAGACTTCAACGAGATCGAGTACAACGAGCTGCTCAGGTATCAGGGCGAATATTTAACCGTAGAATACGACAGGTCTCAAGTGTGTCGATAGCTCGCATATCCAGAAACGACCTTGCCCAGCTGCAGACGATTCTTGGCGAGAAGAAGTTCCTTCTCGGCGAAGAGCCTACCGCTGTGAGAATCACCATTTTTCATGTACGAAGAAGACAGTTAGAAGAGATACTCTGCGAGGAACCCTTTGCTTAACTTGCTACTCCCTGCTTTATTCAGGTTGACTGCACTGCGCTCGGCCAATTCGGATCAGCCAACGCGGTTCCCGCTGCAAGGTGAGCGACGCGTTGGGCGCATTTTACGGCTTGGAAGCGATCAGTGACAGACTGAGATTTCGCGACCATTTCCAGATGCTACTTGCACGAACTGCTCGATTCATCGGAGTTCGCCCCTCTGCGGGAATACATCAAAAGAGTGGAGAAGCGCATCTTCGGAGAAGAGTTCTGCGATAAGAGATAATCGCGGCCTATGGCTTTCACATTTCATCATCTATTTGATAATGTCTTCTCTTCAAGAATGCGATCGAAATTTTTCTCATTTTGCATTTCAATTTTGCTCTTCAAATTTCATTTCGTCATTCTTTTTATCGCAATGAGTGTGCGCCAAGTATTCCATTAAATCTTCCGATAAACAAAAGTGACACATTTGTTAACACAGTAGAATTTGTAGTAATGAGGTGTTGCGTACAAGAGTGAACAATCATCTGCTACATCGAACTCAATGGAGATTTCTTCGGGTGATTCTATGTCCTTCTTTGATAAGCAATTGTTCCGTCAATAATTTACCTTCAGTGAGATCCCAAATAACTCTCCCCCAACCCTCACTCCACCATGTTCGACGTCGAAAATCTCCGAGAAAAATTCTTACAAAATCAGATAAGGGTAACTTCGTATGAAGCATCTTTTGCGCTTAGTTTTAGGTCGGCCCCGAATAGGGATTTATGAAAAAATTCAATTCAATTCAATTCAATTATTTATCCACCAAGGTAAGGGAGAGAAAAGAGTGTCGCGTAGATCTTCATTAAAATTTGGTGGAGGTCCGTCGTCTTGTGGCGAATCGGTTTGGGGGTGGTGGGGCTTCGGGAGAAGCAGCAGTTTGGTAGAAGTTTTAAAGACGCAAGAGAGAGTCGGAAGAAAAAAAGATTGTGGGAAGAGATAGAATAAAAGAACGGAAGTTATTAGGAGAGCTTGTAACGATTTCTGCAGATAACACGTTCCATTGGCCAATTGTTCTAGTTACAAAACTAGAGTGAGACTTTGGGAGAGCATAGGGTAGCGATATGCGTAGTAAATGAGATCTGCGGAGGCTACGAGCAAGAGGAGCAATTTTAAATAGATTGGAGTGGTCGTAAGAGTAGAAACCATGGATAGACTTGTGTAGGAAGAGAAGATCGGAAATAAGTCTCCTGTGTTCCAGAGTGGG
>LS510098.1:174404-200902 GCA_900490845.1 Pristionchus japonicus
GGAGGAGCAGCCGGTGATCGATACTGTCAAAGGCTTTTTTAAAGTCAAAATAGATAGTATCGAAAGAGACGTTCCGAGATTTAAAGAGGAGGTAGTCGGAATGTGTTTGAACAAGCTGGGTGCAGGTAGAACGATTTACGCGAAAGCCAGCCTGATGGAAGTCAAACAAATTATGACTGTCAAGGTAAGCGGTGATTTCCGAGATTAGAATTTTCTCAAAAAGTTTAGTTACAGAACAAGTGAGACTAATGGGTCTAAAAGTACTGATAGTATTGGAAGAGGTTTTGGGGATAGGTTTCACAATAGCTTGTTTCCAAATAGCAGGAATAGATTTAGAGTGCAGGGTTTTGTTGAAAATAATCAGCAAAGGAGAGACAAGAGAGAATTTGCATTTAGAATAGAAAATGTTAGGTAAACCGTCAGGAGAGAAGTTGCATTTTGGAGCAAGAGAGCTGATAGCAACGAGGATCTGCGCAGTGTTAATGGAGGGCAAGTCAAAAAGTGGAGTTTGGGGAGTAGATGAGGGAGAGCAAAGGGGGGCGTGTAAAGGAAGGGTAGAAACGGAGGCGAAGTTCTTAGAGAAAGCAGAAGCTTTATCAGTGTTGGATAAGAGAGGAGTTCCATCAAAATCAATTATACCAGGAGGGGCAGATTTACAAGAGTTGAGTCGAGTTTTGCATAGACTGTAGAAGGCTCTGGGATTTTTAGAGTCGATAACACGGGATTCAACTGTCACAGAGTGCACTCTCAGAGCTCTCTCAAATCGTTTAGCTAAAGAAATTGCACGGACACTGTTAGGGGCAAGAGAGGCTGCTCTTTGAGATTTCCCATGTAGAATACGTAAGTGTTTAGGATAGCGCGAAAAGGGGGAGGGGGTTGATTTAGGAGCAAACGCTTCCAGAAGAGAGTTACAGAAGTTAGAAAAATAGCTGAAGGAGTTTTCCGCATCAAGACAAGATAGGGCGAGTGTCCAATCATGAGAGGAGAGAAGGCTATTAATTGACTCCCAGTCAGCTCGGTGATAGATTCTGGAGGGAACAAATTCATTTGAGGGAGGTGAGGATGCACCAAGAGAGAAAGTGATACTAGTGTGATCAGCAAATGGGAGGTGAGGATGCACCAAGAGAGAAAGTGATACTAGTGTGATCAGCAAATGGGAGCGAGGGTTTGATGTCTCTCACAATGTTCCTATTGCACAGAACTAGATCGAGAATGTTGTCCCCGCGGGTTTTAAAATTCACGAATTGAGTCATACGGTAGTCACACACAAACGAGAGAAAGTCGTTATTTGAAGGAGAGGAGAGATTGGGCCAGTCTATGCACGGGAAGTTAAGGTCACCACAGATGATGAAGGGGGAATCAGTAATTAGAGGTGCAATGAAAGAGAGGAGAGAAGCAAGGGAGGAGCAAGAGCAGGAAGGAGCGCGGTAAATGAGACAAATTCGAATGGAGGAGAGATTACTGTGTGAGGACACATGGATATCGATTACTAGGCATTCGATACCATCGGTAGTGAAAGAGCTGACGTGGATAGGATTAAGGAGAGGGGAGCAAAGGATTGCAACACCGCCGCCTCGAGAACTCGCGGAGTTGGCATTACGATCCCTTCTAAACGCAACGTAGTCTCCGTGAGAGCCCATTAAATACGCATCGCTATCATCGCTCGTAAGCCAGGTCTCACTCAGCAGAATCAGGTGATACCCCAAGGATTTAACAAAAGAGAGAAGGTGGGATTTTCGTCTAATGGAACGTGAATTTGCATAAAAAAGCTCGATAGTTTTAGATACAGAGAGGGAGAGAGGAAGAGAGGAAGAGGGAGAGAGAGGGGAAGAGGAGAGAGAGAGAGGAAGAGACGGAGAAGTAGGATAAGAGGAAACAGGAGAGACAGACAGAAGAGGTGGGATAGGAACAAATACCTCACTGCTGCTCCCGTCCTAGGCCTTTCTTCCCGCACCGTGTGGCTTGCCCGCTGCGCTTGCAGTTGCTTTCGATTGAACAATAGGGGTTAGAGAGGAGAGGACGTCAGTAGTAGTGGTGGCATTGGATTCATTCGCTAGACTGTCAAGATTGGATTGCATGAAGATGGAAGTATTGAGAGAGGATGGATTGCCATCAGAGGTCGAGGCGAAACCACGAGGAGGGCGCGATTCGTAACCGGGAGGGAGAGGTCTGGGGTTTCCACCGAACTTGATCAATTTCTCGTCGCGAATACCGTATCCAAGAGCACCCAGTTTGCAGTTCAGCACAAAAGCGTCGATTCTGGCCTTTCTTTCCATCTCAAGCTCGAAGGGACAAAGGTCTCGTCTGACGAAGTTTCCGTTTTGTTTGCAAATGGTAGGTGGGCGGATCGATCGGGATAAGGAAAGAAATTGATTACGGAGTTTCTCGTTGGGGAACTCAATCTTGAGAATTCTCTTGGTACGACCCTCTTTGGGCTCGGGGTGACGATGGAAAGTGATCTTCTTATCTTTGAATGCTTGAGAGATTCCAGTATCGTTCAATTCGCGAAAGACTTGCTCCAGGTCACGCTGGTCGGCAGCTGTAGTGTCGTCGGGATCCGCTCCTTCTTTCCTTCCAACCCAAACAGCTCTCTTTGCCTTATCAGCGTACAGGGTAGCATCGTTGATGGCTTTCTTGACGACGGCATAAGTGGATTCCGAAGGAGGAGGAGGGGAGGGCAAAAGGGAGGCAATTGTGGCTTTCACATCGAGAATCTCTTGCCGAAGAGCAGTGCACTCACATTTGGGAATCTGATCGATTTTGGTGTGCAGTGACTCGAGCAGCGAGAGAATCTTGGCAGCAACAGCATCAGTAGTCGATCCCGTGGACTTGCCGGTAGTCGGTTTGGTAGTGGGCGAGGGAGTGGCGCCCATAGAGAAGAGGAAAGGGGGAAGGGGATTGAAAAGATCGGAGCACAAATGGAACCGACCGCCAGGTAATCTAGCGGCGCACTAGAATAGAAAGAGCAATAGTGAAATAGTGATCCAACTGGTTGGATTGATTGGAGTAATATGCCATGTGAGCAGTAAACGAACACTGTTTAGGTGGGAGGTGATTGACTGAATGATTTTTTCAAATGAAAATTACGATGTAATGAAACAATATTATACGAATCATTTAACGCCTATGAAATTAATCTTATGCTGGAGCAGTGAATTGTCCGTTTCGCTGTGAGTTGGCAAACTTTGGCTCAGGAGTATTTCAAATTATTTTGCCAGATTCAATTGAAGTAGCACTCATTTACAAGTTCTTGAGAACATGTGGTGACAGGAACTCGTCTGGTAGCACTAATTGAAGCGATTCCTTTGCAGAATATCCGTCTGACTCGCTGGCACGATATCCGTCCTAAGGACAGAAACGTGTGCTTCGATGTGTCCACCTCTGTGGATAAGGCCCCCGTCGTGCTATTCGATTGGTGAGTGGGCAAGAAATTAGCATGTTATTTTTGCATCAATCTGTCAGATCAATCAAATAGTACTCCACCCTCGAGTCTGAGTAGATGACGAAGCGAGAAGTAGCCTGGCAGACACACTCTGTCAAAACCTAATATAGTTCCTGGTTTCGATTGGATGCTTGAATAGTGTTGGGTCTTTTCTCTAACAGAGTACTGATTATTCATTCTCTCCATTGCAGTCACTCGATGAAGGGCAACCAGCTGTGGAAACTGCGCGACAAGGACAATCAACTGTTCCATCCCGTCAGTTTTTATTTGCAGTTATCGCACTTAGAAGTTATGCGGTCTTCCAAAGCAATGGCTAACTTGTAAGACCAGAACGATTTCCAATTCCTAAATAAATGAACTCCTGCAGGTCTCTCACATGTGTCTGGCTGCAGCTGCAGACGGAAGTGGGGAGGTGTACATGAAGACGTGCGATGTGGGGGATAAGAGCCAGCAGTGGAAGTGGCAGGTATGATGGGAATGATGGGAGGAAGAATAGGGATTCGAGGATGGGAGCGTGGGGCAAGAGATCAAAAACTAATCTGAAGAAAATTCGGAAGGTTCTGGGAGAATTATATTACAGGTAATCGATGCGGAACTGCTGGTGAAACGTCAGAACGAAGAAGCGAAGGAGGGAGATTTGTAGAGGGAGAGTACGGTAGGAGTACTGTAGCCCACTCTCAATGCATGATTTATCGATTTTTAGCCTTTTTTTTACTGTTTTATTGCTTCGCATTGTGCATGTGCCAGAGAATAAGTTTCGTACAGAGTATTTTCCCAAAAAAATTGTATTGTATTTACAAAGTTTCTAGTATACCAATCAAAGAGCAATAGTCTGAGAGCAACATGCAAATAATGACCAAATAAGGCGGCTGTAAACCGGTATTCTTTATCGTCTCAAACATGTGAATGTGGTTGATTCATTCTGTCCTTTTCTGAGTTGTTGTTCACCCTTGTGTTTATCTGCCAGGTATCGATATGACACACTCAAGTTACTGCTTCCTAGAATGCCTTTTCACGCGCGATTGTATACTTGTCATTCCCATTCAATCTGTGATGCCTTCTTTTGTATTGCCTTAATGCCCAGTGTGTTGTGTACCCAAATCGTTTATGCGGATAAGATATGCGATAAATTGCTTATGTATTTACTAAAAGTTTTATAAACTTGCATGGGGGAGTTCTCAATTGCCAAATTCAATCGATTTCTTTCTCCTTTCGCCATGATCCATCAACTGGGAAATGACAATTCCAGGATGTTATCTGTTTCTTCTTCTCTCTTTTCTCCTTCGCTTCGTCTTTCCTCTAGGAACATGCATCACACCCACTCTCCTTTCTATTTGAAATAACTGAATTTTCGTTCTCAGGAAACGTAGAAATTGTTCTCACATTCTCGCACCGTGGGGTGCCTAATTTACGATGCGATTGTGCTCCCTCTCTTACTATTCCAGTTGTTGTGACCTACCTTCTACTCGCACTGTTTTCTCTGGGTTTTCTTCTGACCGGAAATGGCTTCGTTTTCGTTTTTGTGCTATTTTAAATGTCAGCTAAACTGTTGAGAGATCTAGAGAAATTGTAGGTCTACGCTGTAGGATCGGGGTCCAGTGGATGTTGAAATTGTGCTTATCTAGGACGAGATCTGATAGAATGATTCCGACTCGTTGCTGTAAACCCCTACGTCACATCTTTATCTCCTTCATCCCCCGTTGCTCATTACAGTCTTTCTCCATTACAGCTTCGTTTCTCTACTGTTTATCACGCGATTCTCTTCCCATTCATGGATACGCAGTAAATAGTAACGAAGACTGTAAACGAGAGCCGGCTTCATTCACTTAGGGGTCTATAAAAACAAAAGGGGGCTGAATAGCCTGTTGATGCAGATTCGCCCCCATTGATGCTCCATCCTGAATCACCCCTTCCCCCTTCCCCTTTATTCGCACTTTATTGTCCATCTTCTGACATTTCCTACAGAAAGGCCGACGACTCTCCTCGATTCCCACACTCTCTCGTCTTCTCTCTAACCGACTATCAGTGTCTGCGCTCTCTCCATTCTCTGTACTCTCTCGGGTTGACCACCTGCACGCCCCTGCGGCACAAAGGTCCATTTGGGAGAAGCGAAGTGAGAGAGTGTGTGGAATGGAGAGAGTAGGGGGGGGGTAGAATGAGGATATTTCTGCAGTGGATGGGGAAATATTTGGGAGAGAAGAGGGAGGCATTTCCTTTATCCTGGTCAGTCGTCCGTTCCTCCTTCTGTAGAGTGATGCCCATCCCAGTGATGACTATCGTCAATGAAGTTCGTTCCTTCATTCCTTGTGCAAAGCTTATGAATTCCTTCTCCGTTCGTATCTACATCTCTTGCATTTAGTGAGTTCTTATTTTTCACCTGCATCATTTAGACTAGTCGTTCCCATCAAAGATTGAGGTTTGGTTTCTTCCCTAGCAAATACCTTTCTGAACATTTCACTCTCGGATCTTTATTATTTGAAGCGATGATTTCAGTCTGGTCTTTCTTAGGCGTTTCCTGTAGTATTTTAGTATCTCAAGTTCGACAAAACATGGACGAAAACACGTATGCATCCTATGTGATTCACGCACTTCCTTCAATATCAGTGAATTTCGCAAACACTACGGCGTTATTTTCTATCACTGTTTTCCCTGCCTACCGTGATTACTTTCCCGCCTTTCCTACAGAACTTTCCCACAGCCTATCTACCTAACACTGTTATACAGTAGCTATGGTTACTCCCTTTTCCTTCTCATTCTATTCGGAGAGGTGTGAAAGGAGATACCGTCTCGTGATGCATCGTTTGACTGATTACGGTAGTGACGTTGGTCATTATCGTATCTTAGGGTACAGTAATGACCCACCCCTCTTCTACCTCTACTGCCCCTGCTCAGAACCGACTTAGAGGGTCTAAGCCATCTCAAATCTCTGTCTGAATTGCCTCGATAATCTTCGAGAGACGGGAGGGCAATTGAGTGCTTACACGCCTTTCCCTTCACGTTTTTTCCTCCCATTCCGCCCTCTCACTCGAGTCCCATTCTTTCCTTCCTTCTCCTTCCAACTCTCGACGAAAGTTCCGTCTTCTTCTGGTCTGTTGAGCTCGCTGCAGAATCTCTTGCATCGATGGTCTGTGGTGTCTGGGATTAGCTCCTTTCCGATTTCCAACTTATGAGAACCAAAAGATTCAACAAATTTTCACATACCGTTCTATTGGAATCCTCTTTCATAGCTACTCCAGTTTTTGCCATATTTCCAAATGAATAATGGGTAAAGCTGCATTACTGTCAGCCCCAACGTAAAGCTAGAGCGAGTTGCGCAGGAGATAATACGGGAGCGACCTTCCCTCGGTTTAGTACACAGCATGGATGTTCATAGAAACCCCCACACCTATAAAACTTATGAGATGCTGAAGACCTGCACTTTTCGTTAAACAGAACCGATTTTCAGATTTTTCATTTGCATTCGAGAAATTTGCCAAAATCGCCCTATTTACCCACGGAACTCGAAAGCGAAGGATAAATCTGAAAATCGGTTCTGTTTAACGAAAAGTGCAGGTCTTCAGCATCTAATAAGTTTTATAGGTGTGGGGGTTTCTATGAACATCCATGAAGATATAAGAAAGACTCTAACCCGAGAACATTGGAGCTTCAAAATACCACTTTTGCTGCGTTCAAAATTGAGCAAAATGGGTAGGCACAAGAGGGGTGCACATTGGCACATCACTTGACAAGCTTGTGCAATTTACATTCGCATATTTCATGCTTATCAGCAAGGCATTGCATGTGCTTCACAAATATTTCTTATTTGCTTCTCACATTCTTTTCTCACTTTCACCGCGCATCGCTCGGCGATCATGAGGAATGGTCGGACGCGATAATTGGATTACCTCCCCTCTCTGACACGCTGTGTAGTAGCAAGGAGGGGAAAGATGTTTTCATCATCTACTCAACTCAATCCATTATCGCGGGTGCTTCTTTCCCTCCTTAACTCGTCCCCAATCCGCTGCTGAGATGTCCTCACTAACTGTGCCAGAGAGAATGGGAGTGGATGGGATGAGTGGGGCGGAGATGGGTTGAGGAGAATTGATGATTGCTAGAGCAGTTCATCATTTCCCTATTCGCATACCTCCTGGTGTCACAAGGGGCATCTCATGTCTCTAAGATTTTTTTAGCATTTGTGTTTGTGCATCCGTATCAGTCCTGCCCATCTATCTTCCCACAATAGGTATCAGGATCTGACTATGTATCTCAGGAATGTCCCCTCCCTCAATCCCCATGGCAAGGCGCTTATCCACGCTTCGTTTCATACGAGGGGAGAAGAGGAGGGGGAATGGGTATAGTCCCCCTCCTCTCCTTCGGCCATTGAGACCTTCTCATCCATGGGTGAATGACCGGTGCGTCTCCTTGGCATTTCCACCGTCTTTCCCTTTCTTTTCCCGCATGCACTATGTATTTTCGCGTTAAGGCGGATTCATGAATAGGAGAGGTACAGATTTGGCATTTCGAAGATGAGTGAAACTCGAGTAGTATCTTGAATAACATTCTCACAAAGATCCGCCCCTGAGTACTCCAACCACGCTGGCATTAGTCAGTGCACTCTAGGTAAAACTCCCTCCTCTCTCGAGTTTATCATCAGTATCAATCATCCATTCACCCATCCCTCTCCCCAAAGGGCGCGAAATGATACTACGCCACTCTTCCGACTGACTGTTTGCAGTCACTATTCTGGAATGTTTCACTGCCATTTTGGGCATTCCTCGACTTTGCATGAATTCTCCCTCTATCCTCTTACTCATTGTTGGCCTACCTTGATCCTCGTCTCGTGCCGATCAACCAGGAAGAGAGAGGGAAAGAGTGTTCACTGGGAGGGAAAAGCCTTGAAGGAATGAGGTGGTTCATGAACCAGTTCGAACTATTACGAAATCATCTTCCGTAATGCGTCCATAATTATCGCCCCATCCGATCTGTCCCTGGCTAACTCTTGCCTTACGCGCCCCCGTCCATTCAAATTTGAGCTACTGCCAAGAATGTTGCCGCCAAGGTTGTCGAGCGTCACGGAAAGGTCTAGCATTGAACGCCGATCTATTTCCGTTCGAGGTGTGGTTCCGATTTGAATCGCTCGATTGCGTAGTGATGACGCAAGAGGTTCATCACGATTCGCTGCATGTGCGTAATCGGCAACAGCTGCGAGCATGCAATCTGCGTTTTTCTTTAAAATGTAGATACAGATGAGTCAGAAGGAATATCTCAATTGATTGTAACACCTGGATGCTGCAATGTGCGTTTTTCTGGAGCAATAGTCGGTCTCTCCTCATCCCTAGCGCTATCTTGAGAAGAATGTACATAAAATGGAGAGACCGACTGAGTGTTACTTTGCATCAGAACACGTCCAGTGTCTCCAGATGGTCTGATACCGTATCTCATTCCCAGCCAGTAATCATTGTTGGGAGACTCCCACTCGTGTTCATTTGTCCATGCACTCTTTCTGATCTTGCGCACTCTACGCCATTAGTGTGGCTTATTTTGCCTTGAAGGCAGAGCTGATTAGGATTACTGTAGGTTCATTACTGGAGCGGATACTGTAGGCAGCTGATAAGGCCTGTAAGCTTCATTACTACGCACAGTTCTGGCTGGATACGGTAGATAGTGTACCTACAACGTAGCGCAGTTGCATAACAGCGTTAGTCACAACACCTACTGCTGTTCTGGTAGATCATCTTGATAGGAGGCGGGAGTGAGGAGTGGCAACGATAAGCCTGTTGTGTTTCGACGCGGAGAGTACATTGGGGAATGGGGGAAGGCAAAACAATAAAGAGACAGTGAACGGAAGGAGAGGCAGGGCCATAAAATCGTTACGGATCACTCCCGTCCGTTCCTCCCGTTAGAACGACCGTGTTTTCTCCCTTCTAATGGTCGGGTGGAGAGAGTTCAGTACTTCTGCAGTACATACAATTAGTATCTCACAAGCTAGTGAAGGTTGAGTCTCGCTACTAGAGTCGCTAGTGAATGTGGAAGAGATGTGAGTTCTCTCTACAATTGTTGCCAGATTTGCAGAGAGGGTCACTTGCAGTATTTACCTTCACTCTTGTGATTCACTTCTGGAAAATATCTCTGCAACACAGATACTCTGTTTCTATGGTCATAAAGCTTCGGCTATCAGTATCCATGACATCTTTCTTCATGAATCTCTCTATCAATGCGTCAGATCTCTCTCAATCGTATCTACTCGTTTCTACGTTTCGATCATCCCCTCTCTCAACTATACATAACTTCACACCTCTCCGTCTCTGCCCTTCCTCTCTCGATTCTCTTCCATTCCTACATGCACTCCTCTCGCAGACCCCACACTCGCTTCTCTGCCACTCTCTCCACTCTACATTGTCTCTCTCCAAGTCAGGAAGAGGGCACCACTACATGCTTATTCATGTGGTGGTCATTGCCTCTCTCTCTCGCTCTGCCTGGAGGGGAAGGGCAAAAAGCAAATATAGGATAGCCTCGACTCTCTCTCTCTTCTTTTCTTCCGCTCTTTAGCGAGAGATACGTACAACAATGGGTGAAATGCGATGGAGAAACGTTCCGTTCGAGTGATCCGAGCGAATTCCAACCCCTCCCCTTCATCATCCATTTTGCTATTAGCTATCTTTCATTCGAAAACTAGAACATATTGTAGGATCGAATGATCCGAATTCCGAGTTTCTCCGTCATGAAGTGTTGATCTAGTATCTATTATTGCTCCTCATTCACTCAACAACTAGCTGCGAAGTAGTGTTGGTAATCTGAGATGCGTTGAAAAATAGACTGTACCTGTTGACATTGTGGGAATACCTGCGAGGAGATTGTTTATCTCGTTCCATTCTCACTCGATTCACTCGTGTCTTGTTAGCATAACTCCGTTTATTGTCCCCGGAGGAGATTAGGGAACTGACCCACACCTGGTTATGGATGCAGATTGAACTAATCCTTCTGTTGGTGACTGTTCAATCTTACTGAAGGAGAAGATGAAAGAGTTGAATAATCATCTACATCATCTACAGTTTTCTGAAATATTTGGATTGATGCCGTGCAATTCGGTTCCAAATCATATTTCACCATCAGCTATTTATTCAAAGATTGGTTAAAACTCATCTCATCGTTGACGATCCTGAATGAATGCTGACTTTCCGAAGCAGATATCACTTGAGTTTCTCGCTTGCTACACCCTTTCAGACTTGATCATTTCTTTTCTGTCCAGAAGGATTAATATTCCTCGTCAATCTGCTAGTCAGTCATTATTCCCACAGCTACCTGCCTCCCTTCCTCCTTTCCCGCGCACTCTCCTTCTTGTGTTCATTTGTATTGAGAGAGAGTGAGGGACCTCCGGTTGTTATTCATTCATTCACCTCTCCTCCCTTTAACTATGAGGAGGGGCAGAGTGGAAGAGGGAGGAAGGAGGGAGGGGAGGTGGGAGCATGGGTGGAGGTGGAAGGTGGAGGAGGAGACAAGAGGAGCAGAGAGATAACGGTAGCTAGCGTGTGCCTTCTCATTTATTGCCAATCTTCGATTTTATCACGCATTTGATCTGGTACAGCACCGCAATCGATGCTATCGTTCCTTCAGCCCCTATCTTTCCGTTCCAATCTCCGAGATTGCACGTTTATCTCAATGAATCCCAATGGCTTCTGACTCTTGCGAGATGCATCTTTCCAATCTCTTGAATTCTCCATTCGTTCTATCAAAGTTCTCTACATCTGCATCCTTCCATCCAATAGTGGCTTCTAACTCTTGTCAGCAGGGATGCACACCTTCTCCTCTCTCTCGATTCCACCTTTCGTACTCGTCAATTATCCGTTTCACCTGTGCTCATTGCAAGAGAGGGAGGTGGAGGTCTTGACAAATGGGAGTGAAATCGTACTAGCTCAAGACCTTGTTTCGATTATTCTCTCGTTATAGTGGGCGTGTTTTTAGGGGGGGGGGGAGAAAGAGGCAGAGAGTTCTCTCAGTTCATTCACACCTCTCTCTTCTTCATTCCTTCGTCGTCTTAGTAACAGCGCCTAATTCCTCTCTTCCTCTCCAGTAATCTTCACTGATACTTCTTAGTAGTGGATACAATATGATGCGTTCCCTTTCTTCAGACTCCATTGAGAACATTCTGGTACGTTGCTTCAAGCTATTTCCGAACACCGCCCACTCTAATGTTCCCCATTCACTCTCTGAATGACTTGTAGAACAAAGGATGCCGAATGGCACTTGCTCTTTCGATATTCTCCCCTGCAAGCTCTCACCCACTGATTTTTCACGCTATTGTGGTCACAAAAAGTAGCGAAACATGGGAATGCGGTGCGTAATTTTGCTCCCTTGGAATGTCTCTCTGACTCTCACGGTTGGCTGAGCAGCGAAAGTAGGAATCAGCTAGCGGAGATAAATACCGTAACTTTCGCCGATCGAGAACTGGGTTTCTCGTAATCTCGCACTTTTCTGAGAAGAACCTTTCCCTCTCTCCATAATTTGTGTCTCCTCTTCTTCTTCCGTGCAATTTGTCTCCTCGTGAATCCGCTTATGAGGGAAAGGTGTGAAAGAGATGGGAGGACTCTCCGCGATTTACACCGTCTCTCGCTTTCTCTGACCATTTTGAGAGTGAGGAAAAGTTGAGACGAAGAGATTTCGCGCAAGTTCAATCCATTTTCCTCCTCATTCTCACTCACGTTTTGTCGAATCGTCACAACTTCTCTTTTTCGTCTCATCTATCTCTAAAGACTATTTCGAGTCTCACTGCTCTCATTTCCCCCATTCATACACACGCACTTGAGAATGGGTGTTCAGAGATTGTTGCTAGACGAGAACACACACCTTGTTTATGTTTGTAAAACGAATGTTGATATTGTTTTTTATTAAAATTAGCATAATTACAGATGACTCCTAACACGCAACAAGGCGGGACAGTAGACTTTCTGTCGTGCGATTCAACCTTCATTGACATTCCCAGCGAGAATGGAAAGACCACCAAAGGTGAGAGGTTCACTGTTTTCAGGAGATCACCCATAAATTGAGCTGATCTGGATTAGGTTTTCCATTCCTCATCAATTGGAAGGTGAACGACCGCCGAAATATATCTACATTGATTAGAAACATCCTCACCAGAACGAAGCCCTAGTGTAAATGTGAAAAGTTGTGTGTTTCTACTGAAAACAAGTCATACTTTGCGATAAGTACACCTTCTAGTAAGCAGAATAGGCTAGCATCATTTCCAAGGGATGGAAAAGCTAGAATTTAGGAAAATTCTTCGAAAAGCATCTGCCCTTTCGGCGAAAGATTACTAACGGACTTATTGATGAATCTGATTTGCTTTGACTTCTCTCGCTGCACCATTTTCGGTTTGACCCTCGCAGATCTTTGATCCCTTCAGGCAACCATCTTCCCTCCATCGCCGATCACTTCCAGACTGATCGAATGCCCAAATTCCAGAGGAAACCCCCGACTGCTCCCCTCCCATTCAGTTGGTGTGGATGCAGGCTGCATAGGGGTGAGTGCGCTTTGAATTTGATCTCTTCCATCTTTGTTCTTCGATCTCTATCATCAATGTAGCTCGTATGATCGCTTTCTAGTCGCATTGCGTTCGATGAAATGAATGAGAAACTCATTCGATTAGGTTGTTTATCTTGCGATTCGCTGCTTCGAATTCTCGAGATAGTTCTTACTATTGACTGGTCTGTTTGGACGGTAATTGATCTTCCTGTCTGCGATCGTGTGCGGGTTGTCTGGAAGTTGAGCGATAGATTCTGATTGACGAGAGAGTATGGAAAACGAAGAGAGACAGGAGACTGCTACGTTCAAGTGCATTTTTTCTGACTCATCCCTTGCAGAGATTGTCTATCTTCCGATGACTAAGTTCGTTAGTTGAATTTTACTAGTGAAGACGCAACTCCCCTCACTTCCGCAATTCACACTGTCAAAGAGAAAAAGCGTTTCAATAGAGATTAGAGAGCGGGTCACGCTTCCTCTTCTCCCTCACTTGCCCGAACCGATCTGAGACTGTGGAGAGAGAAGAGAGTGGGGGTGAATCAGAGTGCAAACAGTTTGATTGGATGATAGGATTGGGGAATGAATTGAGTGCGAGAGAGACGGAAATTGTGACTGATTGAGAGCTGATCACGATGCGGTTCTTGAATTTCGTTCTCGAATCGAGGGATTTCGATATGCTGGTGGAATTCAATTCGGATCCCATCTATCCAATGTGCATAGTGGAACACACACACACCCACCTCTCCACTGCGTGAACATTTCACTGTACATTCCAAACAAGTGAACGGATAGCAGACCCAAATAATGAAGTGCGGATTTTCGATCCCTCCATTGAGTGAGAATGAATGCGTACCATTGTCTCGCAAGGTGTTGTCTCTCGATCTGTTGTGTCTGAGGAGATTCGATGCTGATCCAACATCGAGAGAGGGAAAGGGTGATTCAGCGAAGCGATGTTCAACTTCAGCTAACTCAAAACGGTTGTACAAAGAGTGATGATTGATGCAGCCCCAAGGCTTCAAGTGTTCAATGAATACTACGTGAATACTTTGAATAAATGAAGAGCTGAAAACAGACACTGCAATTTTCCAGCTTGCGTCATTAGGTTTTGCACAGTCGTCGAAGTTGCCTGCTACAAAAGTGTGCGTCATTCAAGGATATTCAATAGATCTTGTACGCTTCCTTCTCCATCTCATGCTTACAATTAACCCATTGACGTCCGAGCTCTGCCAATTATGATGTGTACATCACGCACTGGTAGGGATCTCTCATCGTTTACAGCAAGCGAGAGATCATGCAGAATCGAGAGAGCACCGCTTCGTCAGCCAGTAAATAGTAACCTCATCTGCCTCGGGGTGGCTACGGAAGAGTGTCTTCTTCTCTCGTCGAATGGCAAACAGCTTTTGTGTGGTAGAAGGGCGAGAAAAACCAACGAAGCGAGGGAGCACTCGCTCGTTTTTTGACGCCTAAGGATGATGCGGGTTGAGGGGAAGGAAGAGGGACTATAGGAGAGGGCGAACGGGTGAGAGGGATCAGAGTGCAATGACTCGAGGGATCCTGCAAGAGTTGAGAGAGTGTTAAGTGGATAGTAGTGCCATTGCGATATGCGATGCCTGAAAATGGTGTGATCGAGCTCAAGAAAACATATTGAAAATTTTGTAGGATTGAACTCAACAGAAATATTTTTGAGCGAAAAACAGGATAGAAACATGATCATTGTTATTTTTTACCAAACTTTCGAAGTATTCTGAAAGTCTGTAGTTGAAAAATTCAAGATTACAATATTTTTACAAAAGAAAATCAGCGTGAAACCGCTCTCAAATGGTCAGAGCAATCTAGATATGTTTAATTCGTGAAACACAACCTCGAAACAAGGCAGTCCTGAACTCCCCCATTGCAGTTTCTCTCGTGGGTGCTATCCTGGTGACTCTCCTCCTCGCAGTCGCCCTCTCATTCGTCATCTATTGGGTGGCTGCACACTTTGATAAGTTGGAGACTCCCGGAAGAGCTATTGGTGAGTGGGGATAGAAAAGTTCAGGATTGTAAACTATGAAACGAACATAGATAATCTGGAAGACCGTAGAAGTAAAACAGTTCGGTAGGCTCTGCTGATGTTGAAAATGCACAAACAATTGCTTCTTCTGATGATTTATCATTTGATGTTTTCTAGAAATTTCACAGACTTATTGAACAAGATCAATGGACTAATAATGAGCATGACCCTTCCAGCCATACTGGCAGCGATTCTCATCGCGATCCTTGCTTCGACAGTCTTCTTCATCTGGGGATCGAAGAGTGGAAGGAGTTCGTTCATGATTCCATTCCTATTCGTCGTCCTCTTTGGAGTGATGGCACAGATTGGTGAGTGCAGTGAGAGGTAGGCTTAGCAGTGCGGTAGGAAGTACGGTAGATCATGCATCTGTAGTGCATGACAGATGACTGTTTCGTGCGATGATCTACTGCTGAAAAAGAATGTAGGATACGTTAGCTCATCAAATAAATCGACTCCAGGATCAACCGTAGTCCTGTTCCTAACCCTCTACGAGGACGCAAGTGAAAAGTACAAGAAGGACACGACGGAGAACGTCGTCGTGTGTGTGCTGCTGAGGTACGGTAGAGTACGGTATGATACCGTGTAGTAATGTAGGACACTGTGCATTGCGACGGTTCGTTTTAGCTGAAATTTCCATTGAATTCTATTTTACTAATTCCTACTAAAACCATCGATCTGAGGTCTTGAAGAAACTTACAGATAGTTTGAAGAAAACAATTATCTGTTCGGAAACGGTAAAGAGTAGAACTACTGCACATTTTTCGAAACTGAAGTACAACGGCCTACAGAATCCTCTCATTACAGAATAATTCCACTCATCTTCATCATCATCCAACTCTACTTCTTCGTCTGTTTCGTCAAGATGTTCTTGTACGTTCGTCGAACGCGCGCCAATTAGACAGTCTGACCCATCGATCTACCGTAGTCTGCGCACCTCCCGGTACGATCTCCGATCGCGGAGTGAACCCACCCATACCGTATCCATGATTCACCTATCAGCCACCGTAACCCTCAGGTGCGTGCCTCGCCCGTTTCGATTCATGTATTAGAATATTGCACCGGTCATCATCCGAAGTCGTGGATGAGCCATCTTTATAGCATACAGTACCCCTACCGTATCCTCTCAGTTCTAGCCAAAACCCAATCAATATCCGATGACTTGGTCCTACCCCGATTCCTCCTTGCTCTGAGCCAGCCACACTCTAGTGATGCCATCAATCAATTCTTTCCACGAAAGACAGTAATAAGATTTTCTCAGTACTGGTTTATTCCCTCTCTACCGTCCTCCCCCGTTTCCTCTGTCGTTTCTGTCTGTACAGGTTGTTGTCAACATTATTCTTGCATTAGTTTCATTTCCCTTCGGGCCCCGCCCACTTTCCGCCGTTTCCCATTCCACACACCACACACCACCACACCACACAATACATCACACCACCACGAGTTCGAGCTCCCTCATCTTCACCTCCCCCTTCAGACATATTTCCCGTTTCATCGTTGATTGTGATGTGCAAATCGTGATAAATTCGTCCTCAAAGTAACGTGGAATGGGTCGATAATCGTCTCTCTCTCACTCTGAAGAGCATGGTAATCCTGCCCCCTCTAATCTATCTATCAGACCACTCGAGAGAGATAACGCCTTCTCGGACGATTCAGTGTCAGTTAGGGGTCTCTCACCCTCTCTCTCCGCCTCGGAATGACTCGTAGCTCGGAGCGACGAACAATTCTCCCTATGCATGCACCATCCTTCTCTTCTCCGTTCCTGAATACGAAAACCAGAGAGGAGAGGGTCAAAGTCCGGCCATCGAACAACAAGAGAGATAGCAACGAGTTGCACTAGAGTACGCTCCTTTTCGCGCGAGATTGAAATCGTGTAGATGGTATCTGTCTCTTCCCTCCATTCACTGGCCCTTCTCTGTTACTGACGTTACTTCCATTTTTCTAGTCCAGCAATCTCACAAAATAGCCCCTATCCCGTCCATCTTCCTTCTTCAGTGTCCATCCCGGAACAGTTGTGCAAACAAAGACCCATAAACCGTCCCTTTCACCATACTCCTTTCAACGATTTTACGAGGTATCTTCTTGGTCGAGAACTCCTTTCATACTCTTGAGCTCGCAAAGAATATCTAACCTTTTTCTCCCTCTTCTCTCAATTAATCTTCTTCAACCCAACTCGTGGCGTTAGTCTTGTCAGCTGGCATGAAGATTTGCGCACACCCACCTAATTGGCTACCGAAAAATGTTTCTTACTGGTTTGGTGAACAAAAATTGACCTCAATATATCATCGATTGATTGAATACGGTAGAATTCGAAATTAAAATATTGGCGCCTCTGTGTGTCTGACCTTGGCCGGGCCATACCCTGGCCGTCTGTCACTCTCGCTTTCTCTGCCCCCGACGGCCCCCTCTCTTCGTTCTTTGCCGTCGTTGTTCACCCCCGCTTTCGCCATGGACTCCGGCTGATTCATCCTTGTTTTCTTTCCCAATTCACTCATCGATCAGCGCGCTCCTCTTTCCTACCTCCATTCACTCTTACCACCCGCGAGAAAGTTGTGCGATTGCCAGTAGAAGGTCGTGATCTTTTCGCACACTTTCCGCTTCTTCTTTGAATCGTATCACGCTGTCAGTCTTCTCTAACCCTCGTCTCCCTCTGCTCATTGCTCACTCTATCAGAGGATCCTTATCACTGCCAGTCTGTTTGAGTTATCGTTCGATCAGTGGAGCGAGAGTGAGCGATCGAATGATGTTCTAAAGAGGCGCTAATGATAATAGAATGACCGTTTACAACGTGTACGCTAAGGGCACAACTCTTTCTCGATTGTACTATTAGCACTTCCCATTCCAACTAGTTCGAGTTAGACTCCCAGGCAGTTGTAGCGTGTGAGATTGACGTATGCCAGTAAGAGCTTTCCCAATTCGATGTAATCTCGTCGCGTTATTCGCTTCAAGAATCCTCTTCCACTTCTAATCGACGAGTTTCAGTCAGAATGGCGGATGATTCGGATATACGGGACGCACTAGAGGACATTTTCAAGTGAGTTTATTAGTTTTATCCCTTATCGATATTGGTTTCCGTGTCCATGCTATCCATACGAGGCTACATTTGAGCCGACTAGATTGGGAAATCGAGAGAAGTCTTCTTCCATAATCCTTCGGGCAGAGATGAAAGTATTCGAGCGGGAAAAATAGTGCACCATAATGTTTCCGTTGAAAGGGTTAAAATTTTGACAGAATGGTGTTTTTTATATGATTTTAGTCCTAATTGTGTGCTTTTTCTTGGGAAGTTCTCCTTTAACTAATCTAATTTCAGGCAGCAAAAGGGGGCGGCTAGCTCGGAAAGTCTCGTCGAGCGAAGCACTACTGTACAGGTGAGAGAGAACTGTGATGCGAGATTAGATCTTTTATCGCGTCAGAAACGTTCCAAAAACAGACAGTGTCTTTATTCGGCTAACAGGTGGTGATCATAGTAGTTTTCTATCTTTTTGAATTTTTTTTCACTGATCTTTGGTTAAAGTAGCAAGACAGTGCAAACTAGACACGAAGCTCGTACTCACTACTATTTAATCTTACTACGGCTTCGTTCAATTAATTTCGGACAGAGATTATATGCCATCGGACACGGATTTCAATGTTTTGCTTGCAGGTGCATCATCCGGAACGAAAGATTTCCCTCGGGAAGGGCAATTCCGAGTATGAGATCACTCTATCGAAGAAGACTGTCACTTCCCAGCCGAATAGTGACGATGAGGAGGATTGGGGTGAGTGGGAGATGGTTATTTCACCGAACTGAGAAGAAATATCATTGTCGAGAAAAACTGCTGCTCTTGATGATCTGATATGGCAAAGAATCGCCAGGGTGCAGGACGGAAATTGCAAGATTTATATCTAATTTTAGAGTGAGAGTGTTGTGATGCGTTTCGAAAGTTAGCGTAGATGAATAGCATGCACCCCAGTCGACATTGAGAATATTTTGTTGAACAAGATTTCTCAACACATTACTACTATCGTTCATTGAATGTATTCAATCGAAGTTGAGGCACCGAATCTGCTTGAGACACGGATACCCACTGACATTTTTTTTGCAACAAAAGAGCTGCAGAAATGTTGTAAAGTGAAACCGTTCTGGGGCTTCGTGCTTTCCAGTTTTTTCCCCAGGATATAAGTTCAGCTAAACGTGGACGATACGGAGTAAATTGTTTTATAAGGCTACAAATGGATACAAACATTGTTCTTGCCAGCATCGTGTCTTACTTTCTTGATATTACCCCAATCCCCTCTCTTCAGGCACCCTCTCTGACTCCGAGCTGATCGGTCGTCGCTCTCGTGCGCATTCCTTCGCTGCGACGAGAGCAGGATCGGATGACGAGGTCGTCGCCCCCAGGGAGAGCACCTCCACTATCAAGTGAGTTGATTGCACCCATTGAATCGTCTTCCAGTATTGTTAGAACTAGGATTCAGTGGGTATTATTCCAAAGGTGAAACCGAAATGTATTAAGAGAGCCGAGGGAAATCAACACGGCCATCAAGTGAGACTGGGTGATGAGTGGTGTTTGGTAAAGCCTTGATAGAGGAAGCACTAACAAAGATAAAAACCTGTCTGTTATGAGTCGAGTGTGAAACGGGGATGGGGTGGGAGAATATGAACACGAAAAATACAGCCATAAAGTTAGGTTTCTGAAGCAAAACCTGCGACACACTGTCATGAAAGGGATTCAGTTGGTTATGTTCACAGTGTGAAAAGGGAATGAATGGAGGTGAATTGTGAATTTCTCTGCAGATATCGTCGTCGTCGAGGTGGCCAGTGGCGGCGATTGGAGAAGGAGGAGAAGGACGGCGTCCGAGGCGATGAGGACGAGTTGCAAGTGAGATATTTGAATCTCCCACCAAGAATTTCCAAAAAATAAAAGTCTAATGCAAAATTTGATTAGCGAGGACATTATTTGGAAATTATGATTTTCTGACAAAGCTCGCAAAAATGCATTCGCCCTCATTCGTCGCTTCGCCGCGCGATCCGAGTGGTCGCGCGCACTCTTCTTCGTCCCATTCCTCGTCTATTTTTCTCCCTACTCGTCTTTCCCACTGACTAGCCTCTCCTCTCACTTGATCTTTGATCTCTAAAATGTCCCACTCACCTCTCTTCGTGCGCACAATGCGCAAGCTGCTCATTCGCAAGCGGACGGTTACGGTTATCGATTTATTGATTTTTGAAAGTCATGAATTTGTAAATTGCAGGTGAATGTGTGCGAGAACGTCGACGACAAGGGAATCATCACTACGGTACGTTGATGGTAGAGGGGTACTGTAACTTTCCCGGTAGGTGTAGTTACCCATGTGAGCTTTGGGATGTGTTCAGCTCTTGTTCATTTTGAGTTTGGCAAAGTTGTAAAAACTCTGAGAAGTCTTCAATAGTTGATGCGTTTTGGCCAAATAAATCGTTCGATGAAATTGTTTTCTCCAGACCGTCGAGGCAACGTGGAAAGTGCTCGATTTCGAGTCGCTGCCGGACTGGTTGCAAGTGAGCATTTGTAGTTCCTTTTTACAGCCAAACTTTTGTTAAACCAGCTGATTTCGAGTTTGGTGATGAGCATAAACTTTTGTTGGTTATTTAGAACGTGATTTTACTCGCTCGGGCACCTAAAAAATGTAAAAAATATGATCAGGACAATGAGTTCCTCCGCTCTGGCTACCGTCCCCCTCTTCCCTCAGTCGCCGAGTGCTTCAAGTCCATCTGGTCACTCCACACTGAGACTGGCAACATCTGGACCCATCTCATAGGTGAGTGATGGTGTATCGAGGGCTACGTTTGGGAAATCGCACCGTGCGACCACACAATGTAGCGATGTTAGGCGGCGACGTTTTCCAATTTGGCGCACCACGCGACGCATTAGCGCATAATCGAATCAGTGATCGGAATCGGGAAGATGATGTTGGGTGCCCTGAATTAGGAGTGGGTCTTTGTTGATTGGGAGGAAGTGAGGAGTGATACTGATCGGGAACGACGGACGGATTATGTGCTCGATGTTGGCAACAATTGAATTATTTTCTTGGAATCGTGTGATTCACTGCCTAGGATCATTCGCCGTATCTATTATCTTCCCTTTGGAACACCAAGTGTACTAGGTGAATTATTCATTGTGCAGAATGGATGTTTGATTGCGAAGGTTCTGGAATCGCTAGCAGTTGTCATGTCGAAGAAATGGAGAGATAAGAGATAAGAGAGAAACACGCTCCCCCCCCCCCCTTTCTCCCTTGGACTGATCAGTGATATCAGATGTTATCAGTGAGAGAGAACCGCTTGGTTGTTCTCTCAATGAGAATTGTTAGAGATTGAAACGATTATTGGAGACAATGGGAGCACTCGCCAGAACGAGATTTGATCTCCTTTCTATGCAGCTTATCACCACGTGGTTGAAATTCCCATTGATTGTGATCTTTATCATAGTCAGTGTCATATCAGTTCCTCCTCTCGAGTTTCAATCTTTTGTTGGGTAGTGAGAAGGAGAGGAGAGAGTGAGTGAAAAGAGTGCATGAGGCAGAGACCACGCGGGTTTGAGCCCCCACGTGACCCGAGAATCAGAGATTGTCACTATTGTGTCTCGATTCGAAGTTTCGTCTGTCTGTCTGCGCCCTCTCCAATCAGCACACTCTCTAGTCTAATCTGCACTCGAAGTGATGGATTGTGACGCTGCCGATTGAGCAGCGAGAGCGAGAGAGTGTGGAGATGAGGGAGAGTGGCAGAGAAAGAGAGGGAACAACGTGACATTGTCGTTATTCATTCCTCCTCCAATGGTTGAGAATAGGAGAGGGCGGAAGTGAAAGGAGTAAGGGGACTTTCGAAGGTTGACCAGGGCACGAAAATAAGATGGATGGAACGTTGACGTGACTTGTTTTGATGGAGAAGTGAGGGAGGGAGATCGAATGACCATCGATGAGGAATGGAATGGGAATGGGAACAGGGACGGATAGTTGAGAACGATGTGGATATTGTATGCGAGGGACTGACTAGTAGTCAGTGACTACTATGCTCACACTAATGCGTGAAGTGGAGAGACTCTGTATCCCGCGATATCAAAATGTGCGAGTATCAGGCCATTCCTGTGACAGCTGGACGAGGATATTATCGGAGGTGGAAGGAATCATAGTGACGAAGTAGACGGGAGAGGGTAAAGTGTGGAGAACAGAGTAGTCTAGTAGATACGGAGGGTGTGAGGATGAAGGGAGTTGCGTGTCACCAAGAACCGCTATTACGTGTGGGAGCGGAATAGCCAAAATAATAATTGTTAGACAAGCTGACTCGGAAACTATTTCAAGGACAATAGTTTTGAACTTCCTGTGCAGGCACTTTGATGCTATTCTGCACTATGAAAATGGTGTGGTTTCAGAATTGTTGTTATTGTACTACTTTTGAATGTGAAACATCACAAATCGATAAATCTTGATCATATTGATTTTCTTTGCAGGTTGCGTGCTCTTCGCGTGTCTCGCTACGTGGTTCCTCACCCGACCCGACACGCATATTCAATTCCAGGAGAAACTGGTGAGTTGAATGTTTCACTGGGCAGACTAGAGGATGGAAACAGTGAAGTTCCAATAAAACTTGGTCCAGAGCTGAAAACAAATTATACATGTTTGGTGGAGAACAGACTGTTCCTGCTACGATACGAATCGTTTGTGAAACATTTTGATCCATTCTTGCAACGCGAAAACAAACGGCAACGGCATTCCAATTGGCCTTACGGGTTCAACCGAATAAATTATTTGTCGATAGCTACGCATCCATTAATTCCATTCATTTCTTTTACTCCTTGTGTCTCCCATGCAACACCAAATTTCGTGCACATTCACTCCTAATCATCCCTACTATCAGATCTTCTCGTTCTTCTTCGTGGGGGCCATCGTCTGTCTCGGTCTCTCATTCGCCTTCCACACTCTCTCCTGCCACTCCAAGAACATCCTCAAACTATTCTGCAAGTCAGTTGGGAGGAGGGGGATTTGCATAATTTGCGGTCGTAGCTGATGTGAACTCACAATGGTCTGCAAGCGAATGATTCATGAATAGCGGTTTTGAGAGATGAGCATAGCCCGTCGAGTTCACGTTCCATTGGATGTTCAAATCGGGGAGAGATGGGATTGAGTTAATCCTAAATAACTTTGAAATCAAAAACTGTCAATCCGACGTAATTGTGTAATAAAAAAATCATGCCTACTAATTCTAACAAGATAGCAAATAATTAAAATCATCAACGATGCTTTTTCCATAGACCATTAGAGAATGAAGTACCTCGTGGTTTAAACAAAACCAAACTGCAGACTGGACTACATGGGTATCTCGATGCTCATCGTCGGCTCCTTCATTCCCTGGATATACTACGGATTCTACTGTAGGAGAGAACCCAAGGTACAGTGCATTTGATTTCTGTTTTTTTTTTCATGAGCAATGAGCAGCATCTTTTTTTCTAACCGTGGTTTCAACGGAATCGAATCCCATTAGATAGAGCATCATTTGATACTTGTGAGCAGGCTTGTTGCATTTGGTTTTTTTTAATGGTCATGCATCTGACTTGGAGGATAGCAAGTGAGTGAGAGCGAAGAGTTAGCTGGATGATTTGGTATACGTTTACGATAATAATTACCTCCCTCTGCAGATAACGTACATCGTTCTCATCTGCATCCTGGGAGTGGCGGGCGGATTCGTGTCCATGCTAGACAAGTTCTCCGAGGTGAGGCTGTTTAAAAAATACTTGGTACTCATCTGTTAGATTTTGTACACCCGTCCGGTTTGAGTTGGTGAAAGTGCTCAAAATTCTGAGAGGCCATTGCCATTCGATTATAAGGAGGAGTCCTATAAGGAGGAGTCCTATTTTCCTTGTTCTCAGGTAGCCTTCCGTCCGATTCGCGCCGGCGTCTTCGTTGCGATGGGCGCATCGGGTGAGTGGAGGAGGGGGGGGGGGGGATAGGGAGGGGTTACGGCAGAATCAAGAATATCTCTCCCTCTTTCGATACTTGTCTGGTTTATCGAGCATTGTCAATATTGATGCTTCACAGATTCTATTTGAGGATTTTATGTAGGTGTGCATTGATTTTGGTTTGGTAGAGGAGGAAATAATCATTTCGCAATTGCCAGGCGTGATCCCGGCCGTGCACTACATGCTCACCGACGGCATCGACTCCATGTTCCAGGTATACGGTAGCTCCCGTTTTGAATCGATCAATATTCTGATTAGGATTGGGCAAAAGACACTTGCGCTGCGCAGCGCTGCTATGGTTGATAAGATTGTAAACGGACGTGGCATGTGCGTTCAATTGACGAAGTATTACTAACTGATAATCGATTCCGCTTGCAGGAGAACGCGTTCCACTGGCTGCTCCTCATGGCGGGTCTCTATCTGACGGGCGCCGCCCTCTACGCGACGAGGACGCCCGAGAGGTTCTTCCCCGGAAAGTGCGACATCTGGGTACGGTCGTTTGTGATTTTATTTTTCGGTTCAAGTTATTATTACATTATCTCATACATCTGTCTGCTGTCGTGCCGAAGCTGCTTTATCAAGCCTTGAGTGAACATTCTTTTTTTGATGTTCGGTTTCACAACTATCTTTTGGTACATTGTTACCACACTTGTCTAATGTAGCAGTGGAATGATCTCCGCAAATAATCTCTCCCTCTCATTGCAGTTCCAATCGCACCAGCTCTTCCACACGTGCGTCGTCATCGCCGCCCTCGTGCACTATTACGGTAAGCGAGAGTACGATGGAGTGCAGGGTGGGGTGCGACGTTTCCGAATCCTCGTCTAGTGTGAATTTGGATACAGGTGTAGAAGAATGGCATTTATTACCCGTTTAAAAAATATCATAATCATTCGTTCATTGCAGGTATCTCCGAGATGGCGATGGTCCGATTGAACATGGGCTGTCCGGCCGAGACTTCCGTGCACCCGCACGACGAACTGTGAGGAGGACGCGCGCCGATCGGCCGATGCCCCGCCCACTTCTCTACCGTAGTATCTCGCTGTCCCACCCACTCTCCTACGAGAATAATATCGAATATATATTGTGC
The DNA here is from genome assembly GCA_900490845.1 of Pristionchus japonicus. Taxonomy (NCBI): domain Eukaryota; kingdom Metazoa; phylum Nematoda; class Chromadorea; order Rhabditida; family Neodiplogasteridae; genus Pristionchus; species Pristionchus japonicus. The sequence goes on from LS510098.1 coordinate 199,442, forward strand.
GCTAGTGTTGTGTGTGGACTGAGATGAGTGTTATATTCCTCATTCCATACGACGGTTTTAGATGTGTTCTCAGTTATGTTCCTTTGTTTTTCAATAGGCCTATTTGCTAGTTATTGATCGTAGTATTTTCTCTATTGATCTATCATACCGTAATCCCCTATCGCGTGTCTCCGCCATTCGCTTCCCCCTTGGTCTTACCACGCTTATATCAATCGATAATCGGCTACCGTAATATGCTATCACTTAGCGCAGTTCGCGTGTGTTCAGAGAGTGGTAAGAGTTGTAGAGGACACTGTAATCATATTGATTGAGTATGCCTCTGCCCGTTCATCCCTCTCTGCCCTCACGTGATCTACCCATCGCCTTACTGTACACACTGCATGACTCTAGACTGACTGCTCCCTTTCCGCCCTTCACTTGGTCGACGTTTCCCACTCGTACCGTACTCCCTACACGGCGAATAGCACCAAAGTATAGTATCTCTGGAATATATTTGCTCTACAGTATACCCCCTCCACCCTGTTTCCATCTGCTCATTACCGTAATCCCTCGCCTTGATGCTTCCGTATTTGTACAGTGTCCTCCCTGTTATTGTATGCCTACGAGTTCCACTCGGTTCCTCGCCGCTTCGCTGTTATGAGAAAGAGCAGTCGATGGCTGAATTGTCTTTGTTTGTGACTTCTTCCCGATAGAATGACTGACTCACCGTGTGTCCTGCCGATAAATGATGTACACAAGCATGAGATTCACCTATGATTGCAAAGCACGGAACTTTGTTCTCTTTCACATACTTCTACGTGTCTGAAACAATATGCCTGAAACTCTGGATAGCCGAATCTGCGACGCGGCCGAATAATGTGTGATTGTGAATGTGAATTCTTGGGAGAATCGTTGACCTAGTCCCAAATAAGTAGGAGATTCATTCGATGATCAAACGAGAAGCCTCTCGCTTGTAAACCATTGAAATTCTTCAATATAGTCGGTGAAATCCAAGCCAATGGGATCCCCGTCAACCAATTTGAGACGAGAAAAATCGTACAGTCAAACCAAAGGTCTGCAGGGATGCCACCTCGCATTGAGTGTCATTGAACTATCGATAAAGTCGATGAAACTCATGCGAGTGGAATCCCATGTGAACCAAGGATCGAATACGCAAGGGGAGGGTAAGGATGGGGTTCGGTATTGAACCATCGGTCCACCGAGATCCCTCTTCGCATTGAGTGTCATTGAACTATCGATAAAGTCGATGAAACTCATGCGAGTGGAATCCCATGTGAACCAAGGATCGAATACGCAAGGGGAGGGTAAGGATGGGGTTCGGTATTGAACCATCGGTCCACCGAGATCCCTCTTCGCATTGAGTGTCATTGAACTATCGATAAAGTCGATGAAACTCATTCGAGTGGAATCCCATGTGAACTAAGGATCGAATGCTCAAGGGGAGGGTAAGGATGGGGTTCG
>LS510098.1:203176-214287 GCA_900490845.1 Pristionchus japonicus
CGGTCCACCGAGATCCCTCTTCGCATTGAGTGTCATTGAACTATCGATAAAGTCGATGCAACTCATGCGAATGGAATCCCATGTGAACCAAGGATCGAATACGCAAGGGGAGGGTAAGGATGGGGTTCGGTATTGAACCATCGGTCCACCGAGATCCCTCTTCGCATTGAGTGTCATTGAACTATCGATAAAGTCGATGCAACTCATGCGAATGGAATCCCATGTGAACCAAGGATCGAATACCAAAGGGGAGGGTAAGGATGGGGTTCGGTATTGAACCATCGGTCCACCGAGATCCCTCTTCGCATTGAGTGTCATTGAACTATCGATAAAGTCGATGCAACTCATGCGAATGGAATCCCATGAGAACCATGGTTCGAATACCAAAGGGAATGAGAAGGGTTGGCTCCGTATTGACCCATTTGGTCCACCGAGGTCCCTCTCCGCATTGACCATTTGACCATTCAAGTCGATGAAATCCATGCGAGTGGGATCCCATGTGGACCATGGTTCGGATACTTGGGGATCCTAAGGGGACGAGGGGATCCTCAGCCCGCCTAGGAGACAGTTCGCCCAGGTGTCATTGATCCTTTGAGTGGGTTAGATCTATGGCTACCCTTGCGACCGGATCCCAGGGTGGGACGAGGTTGGGTGAAGGAAGGGGGGAGGGAGTTGGGAAGATGGGAGGGATAGGACTGTGGTGGTTGGGAGTCTTACTGTAGATTGACTGAAGGGTCGTATACGGTAGACTAGAGATGGAAGGGGCGGGTACAGGTAGAAGTGAGGAAGGACTACAACAGATTCCATGGGAAGGAAGAATTGTAGATGAGATGACTGGAAGAAGACTGATGGAATGAGATGGAGAGGGGTCTTATATAGGCCCTTAGATCTCAGAGTGGGCGGGGCTTCCCGCAGGCGGAGCAAAAGGGGCGGGGCAAGTGAGTGATTGGCTCATGTCCTCTACGTCTCTGTCTCGGCTGGCAGAAGATCACGAGTCTGGCATGTCTGACTGCTCTAGCAGGGGTGATAGATTCCGGCAAACTCTCTCGATTCTGCATGATCTCTTGTCGAATGGGTTGAAATGATGATTAGATAGTTGAGGAAAGAGCTAGCTAGGAAGGTTGAAAATTCCAAATGCCAAACTGTGAATGATCAGACAAAAAAATTCATGATTACAAGAAATATTCCTTGGTGAATGTGCCTCAATTCGTAGCTCAATCACCATGTGCACTTCGGTCCATTTTGAAAAGTTACTCAAACTCGTCGACAGTATAATGGGTTGGCAGGTAGAAGGAAGAGAAGAGGCCCTATCTAGCGGAGCTTGAGATGAGGTCCCTGTACTGCCCATCCCCGATTCATCATAGAAGATGAAACACAGCTAACTTGCCTATGAGCATACTCAATCTGCATCACAAAGAAGAAGAAACTTCCCTTTCGAGGTTATTTGAAACCCCTCATTCTAATTAGCAGATTGACGTACTTTGTATGCCCAATCTCAGATTCCCCCCCCCCTCGCCCTTTTTTGTTGTGAGAGGTTTGTCCACATGACAATTCCGACATCCAAAGTGTGAGAGCCGTGCTATTTCGGACGGTTGAGGGATGGCATTTCGAAAAGGCCGCAAAGTGCAACTCGTCTCGTCTCTTGACTCTCTCTGATTCGCTCACTCTCTCGTCGGTCAGAAATATAGAAAGGCGTCCTTTTGCGTAAACTTTCCTCGGTCTTTTGAATGTGTGAGGAAGAGGCGCGAAGAGGCTGTAAATCAAGAGAGGGAGATGGAAGCTGTCAAAAAAGAGAGGGATGCACATGGAAACGAGTTTGAATAGGTTTCAAAAGATCGTGTCATGACTGGGTAGTCGGCGATGAATGTGTGATGTGGATTGCGCAACACAGATTGATAATACCGTCGGTCTTCCATCGCTTGCGTAATCTGTGGTAAATCATTATCCGAATCAAAGGCATTCAATGGACACAGAGAAACATTCGTGAATATTGGCGTACTCAAAACCAAACCAACAATCCGGATTGGCCTGCCCGTAAAATATTCATCTTCTTTCATTCCGTTTGATGTATTTAGCCTTCTGGCCTGTGTATCTTTCTTTATTTTCAGCCACTCCGATCCCTCATGGTACTGTAGTTCTTTGCCACATCTCATCAGGTGCCAGCGGGCAATATCGATTGATAGGACCAAGGGCCTCTCCAAGTCTCTCTTCCCTCTCCCTCTCCCCATTCAAAACAGCACTCATCATCTCTTCCCGCACAAAACCGCGACGCAACCGCTCCACGGAGCATCGATTGAAGTTGCTCTATTAGATCTTCATGCTCTCTAGCTGCTCTTTGACTGTCTGCACTCTCTAATCTCTCATGTACTCCTGATAGGTACCAGACGGGCCCTCTGGTACATCGACCCGTCACCTAATCCAGAGTAGGAGTGGGGTAGGTGAGAATCGAGAAGGATGAGGTAATGGGGATTAGATGGAATTGAAAGAGAATCTATTGTGTAAGACAACCAGAAGGAAAGAGAGCTCGAGAGTTCAGATTTCATTGTCAATTATTTTCTATTGTTCTGATCATCCCTAATGCAGAATGTATAATATTTTGAAACATCCATGAAATCGAACAGACGAACAGATTTCGATTAGTTTGTTGAATTCGAGACTCAGATGGTGGAGAATGCAAGCTTCGAAGCTATTTCGGAACAACAAAACTCATGCATTATTCTTTATGATTCTTGATTTTCATTGGAAACTTTTAGATCCTTGATTCCATTTCTTGTCCTAATTGCATCAACCCTATCGAGTAGAGATTCGGTAAAGCAATTTACAGAGCGCAGATTCGACAAAGGTTTGTACCCCAGTCGCGTATCCTCCCTCATCCTGTCCTATCTGCCTCAACCATCATGATCACACTGTAATTAGGGAACTGACGTGGATTCACTGTAATCAACTTGCAATCTAATCTACTTGATCCCCTTGTTCTCAACAAATGTCTTAGGATAAAGTAGGGAGATGAGGATCAGAGATAAGAAATAAAGTTGTGACTGAGGGATCGGGACAGAGAATCGAATAGCCCGTTCTTGAAGAATTTGAAGTGTTTGAGCAATTACATGGCCATTGCGCAACTGATTTGAATGGATGTCACGCGATGGAGTGTTGCAGGTGAAGAATACTTATCTCATTCAGTTATACTCTCAATAATTATACGCTTTGAAAGGAACTGTGTTTGATTGTTTTGAAAAGGTCTACTGAAGAGGAATCAATACAATACAATATTGTCGGATTTATCTATGGCGTGATCCTAATCCAACATTCAAGAATCCCTGAAGATAGAAGCTTCTACTTCGTAGTTTCACCACTCAACTTTCCAAGAAGCTTCTGACAATCAGCCCTTTTTTTGCTATAATGCCATTTAGAATTCTCTGCTCTGCTTGTTGTTATTCTGTCAAGTCATTATGACCAGAGATAGCATGGGCGCCCAACTCGACCTCTTCCTAGAGAGTGTGCAGATCAGAGAGAGAGCGCAAAGTGGAAGACAAATAATCGCCAATGAGTCTCACTAGCGGAACAACAGATTACGTAATAGAGAGAGGGACGCCGAGTGGAGAGAACGGAGGACTTTGCCGCATCTTACATTGGTGGAGTGAGAACAAAAAGGTTTCTGAGGCTTTTCAGATCATCGTCTACAATATTCTGATGGAGTTCTTCAATGTCAATTCAAAACCGCTAGATTCACTTCGAGAAGAGCCATTCGAACAGCCAGAGACTATTTTTTAGGTAAAGAACCGACTCTATTGCATTTCCTCTAATTCTTTCAGATCTCTGAATCGAAAACGAGCCGTTCGTATCGAATTTCCTAGTGATCCTTTCAGATTCTTCTGTTCTGACGAGAGAGTAGGCAGAATGGAGAGAGCGGAAACGGAGAGAGAAAACAATTTCGTCGTCGCGAAATGCGGACAATAAACAACTAGCGTGCACGATTCCTCGAGACGACGAGACGGATTCACTGTCTTCGTTCCCCTCACTCTCTCACTCTGTCTAACCAACGAAAGTGTGAATGTAACAGAGAACTTTGTTCTCGAGAAAGAGGTGAGTCAGTGTGTGATTGCTACCCCTTCGTCCCCCCTCACTTCCCCCCTACTATTTCCTCACTTTTCTCCATTCAAACACCGATTCAACACCATTTCACCATTCCACTACTTCATTCACTATTCAACGTGTGCTAACTTGCTTTCTCTAGCTCTCTCTAACGAGCGAAACACAATTTCGAAGTTTTGAATGCTAAAACGGGCTCATTATCGTGTTTGTCGCATTCAATCCTCCCTCTTTCCCTCCATTTCGCCCCACTCCCTCTCTCACGCGCGGTCAGAGCCGTCCCTTTCAGCCCTTTTCTCGATCCGGGAAGTAGTCGATGGGCAACACGAACACGCTGCCGGTCATCTCGCAGACCAAGTCGCTCGTGCAGCTGGCCACAGGTACGGAGGGTCGACTACCGTAGTCTGGAGGGCACGACGGTTCGCGATCGAGAACTGACTTTCCTTCCAGGTGACAAGGAGGGCGCGCGTGCGACACAGGAGAAGTTCTTCCACGAGTGTCCGATCATTGCTCAGGTACGGTATCATTGGGTTGCATTTAAAAAGTTAGTTCTCGATTGCCAATGATGAAAGCGTGTTGTGAAAGTGCGTATTTCAATCAGCTGACGAGAGTTCGGTGGGGCAGACTCGTGATTTTGATGTCAGACAGAGCGATAGAGAGTACAAATTTGAGAGAGTCGAACGAATTTTGATTTCGCAGGCGACTTCAGCAGTTGAGTATGCGATCGATCGAGATGCGGATCGGGCCATCGAGACGAATAAGAGGAGTGTCAAAGTCATCTCCAATTTCACAGATGGAATCCCCGTCGTGGGACATGTCAAGGGTGAGAGGATCTCCAAACCACATATCAAATTTTGCATCACTGAATGCTTTTATTGAATGCCATCGATAGAGGCTGAAGAACCAGGAATGTGTCCTGTCTCCGATTACACCCTTTTCCCTGCACTAATCTGCATAAGTCAGATGACATGAGTCGAGAAAGGCAGAGTGTCAATGTAGATAGATTGGGCAGAGACAATGGTGTCCAGTTACAGACCAAGAATGATGGTTCCTCGGTTTGGAAATCTGATACTGCTACGTGTATACTGCTTTCTCACTTCTGTTTTTCATCCAAACGGACAAATCACTAGGGAAGAAAAGAAGTTTGCTCCAGAATGAGTAAAGACGCGCTGAGCATTCATGAATAGGAAACAAGATTGCATGACGAGTATGCGAAAACATGTACACAACCAAATCGAACTTGACTCTCCTCCGCTTCAATGATTTTTTTCGAAACGAGATACGACAAAGAAAATTTATTAAATCAATCATGTGATTCTCAATTATCCTCCAGGCGGGATCCACGCACTGGCCGGTGATTCGGAGGGCGCGAAGCAAGCAGTGAAGTCGGCCAATCGATCAGTCGGAGTCGTCGGAGGAGGAGCTGTCGGTCTGTTGATCTTTGGTCTTTGATCGTCTTGAAAATCATCAGTCGATTATTACGCGAAGTCATGCATAGAATCCACAAAAATAGCTATAGATAGCTATAAGATAGCTATACTAAGATGTCATCCAAACCATGAATAGGCGAAGCGGTACGAAAGCAGAATAGAGAATTAGCGATATCAAATCAAAAAATAGATGAGCGATGCGAATGACTATTCATCGGATGATTTCACCTATCATTTCCAACTCATCGATCATCAGGTTTCCTCGCTGGCGGCTTCCCGGGGGCGATAGCGGGTGGAATAGCGGGAGGAGCTGCGATGGATGGACTGCAGACTGGAATATCCTCTGCTTACCATAAGGAGTTCAGGTGAGATATTGTGCGCTCTCCTCTAATCAGCTTCCAAAAAAGTCTTCATCAGTAATGCAATTGTCAAGCTTGGGATTGGAATCTTGAAGTGTTTGTCTGCTAATCGCTATCGTCCTTTGATATCTCATTCCCAGCCCATTCTTGAGCTCACAATCAGTCTGAAGTTAAACCCATTCAGACCCGCAGGATCGATCGCCGCCGTCTCTCAGGCAATCAATAATCCATCAGGTACCATATCCTTATTTGCTACCGTAATCTTTAGCTACTGTAAGCATACCGTACCTCAGGCGCTACGGTATTCGACGCGGTGGCAGTGCCGGTGTTCGACGGCGTCGCTGGCTACGGTGCCGGCCAGCTTACGTCCCAGATTCAAGCAGGTACTGTAGCTATCGATCGATAACCTCATTAGAGCTTGCTCAATCCTCGCACTGCATGCCGTTGACTAGGGAGCACTCAGAATAGAGAGAGCACAGCACTACCAGTCTTCCCTTCTCCAGCCGCCGACGTGGGTGGTCAAGTGGAGGTGCATCACGGAGAGCACGATGTGGCCGATCCATCCAACGTGGGTGGTCCGTCCATTCGATCGCCATGCAAGGTCGAGATCGAGAAGACTGTCCTCTCCGTCCACTCCGATAGCGAGAGAGAAGAGATCACCCAGTCATCAGAGGATGAGATCAGAGCTCCAAATAGTGAAGAAAAGTCAGAGAGAAGCACCCGCAACTGAGTGATAAACTGTGTTGTGTGCAGTAATCTAATGAGTGTAGCACTGATGAGGACTTGCACAGCTGGGAATGGTTGTAATGCGAACTTTGTCGAATGACCTTGATATCCTATTGAGTGGGCAGCTTGCTCGTTATTCGCTCCATGAATGGATGCCAGTAAGATCAAAGATCAACCAATTGCAGGAATGACGTCAGCGCAACTCGCCTCCGACGGAGTCATCCAGAGCGAGGCTGCTGCAATAGCTGCAGAAGCATCGGAAGCAGCAGCTGCAGAGGCCGCAGTGCAGGGAGGGACTCAGGGAGGAGGGGCTGCAGGGGCTGCAGGAGTCGATCCGAGCAGTGGAGGACACAAGTTGCAGCAGATCGGAGACGCCATCGTCACTAAGAAGACCGGTCAGACTTTTTCAATTCTTCGGATCGGCTTAGCCGCTCAAATGATGAGAGAACTGTCGGAATCAAGCGGTAGCTTCATCGATGAAGTGCCTGACTCTCTGCCCATTCGTAGTGCTTCTTGAGAATCTTTTTTGCACAATTGAGATTGCAGATATCGTAAAAGCAGCAGTGGATCCTCGCGGAGGAACAGTCGAAGTGCCCAGATCGGCATCCAAGTTTGGTACGATTGAATTCTTCACTCCTGTTTCTCATGATTAGTGGAGCTTTACGTGGTGTTGAAATGAATATTCGACTTACTGAAAATGATCGTAGGTAAGTAGTTAGGCGCATACAAATTTGTTTCCAATTCAGGTCTGGACGCGCTCAAATCTATCCCGAAGACTGCCAAGTGGAATACCGTCCAGACTGTGTCCGCCACTCAATTGCAGGTGAGAAGAGAACAATCGAGAACAGAACAATCGAACAATCGATACAATCGATATTCGATGAGAACAATCGATACGTCCTTATTTTGAAGCGTCATGTTCAATCTTTGAAGATCTGAGATCAAAGATCAAAGATCAACCTTCCAGCAACTTCTCGAGGCGCTCAAGACCGTGGACAAGATCCTCGCAACGACGAAGGATCTGCCGACGATGGCGACTGGGGTGAGGAGAGAGGGGAAGGATTACATCATCAATAGGCAATCCACAATCATTCACCATGCTCAACGATGTGAAAAAACAAGACCTAGTGCGAAGCTCCGGTCCCCTCCGCTCGCCTCCGCCGGCCGTCTCAAACCCGGCGCGTCTAGAACGCACGCTCCCTACGAGTAGGCACTTTCCGAATCTTCGGTGGGGGCAATGACTCATTCTCGAAGAGAATCGCATGGAGTCGCCCACTTCAGGTAGCCCCGTCCCAGTCCCCTGGTGGTCCACCCGGCCAGTGTTGAGTGTGCCCCCCACACTGTTCTTCCGTGGTCAAATTTTGCATGAAAGCCATCAGCCGCTGGGCGGGGCAACACGAACGAATCCATGCTCGGGTTCCAGCCATTGTTGCACATACACTGCGCTTCGGGGATGTGCATTAGTGTGTTCAAGTGCGAGAAAAGTTACCGGTTATTATATTGCATCATCCCTATCCAATCCCCATTTCAGCGACAAATCGACGTGCTCGCCCCTGGTCTCTCGTTTCCTCTCAAGACGATTCTGAATGAGATCATTCGATTCGTGGGAACGAATGTCCCAACGAGAAGGGAGGAGGTACTGGAGAAGACGGTGAGTGAAGATGATAGGAGGAAGATCGTTGATAATAGAGATCTTGCGCCCTTTCTTACTAATAAAATTCAGTTATCGTGCTTCACTAGACAACCTAATTGTATCTCACTTTCGAACGCCTGCTATTATTTATTGATCACTAATTGTAATTCTACTCAATGGAGTAGGATCCCAGATATTTTGCTAGTCTCTTGTAAAAAAAATGTCCCGCTTAGAAACGAAGTAATGTGCAACTACTGATTACACCACTCACTTGTTGTTCACTAACTGATCTCATGACGTGTAAGAATCATCACAACTTACACATCTTTATGATAAATGATTCGTAGAAAAAAGGTCGAAGAGCAACAGAATGGGGATGTGAAATCATCATTGAATACTGTTATACCAATTTCATTTCAGGCCAAACTCGCCTCTCGCATTCGTGATCTGACGACGAGAAGCACGCCCGAACCAGCGCCCGAGAATGGAAGAAGAGCGGTAAGCGATTGATCGCATGACCTTTTGAACTTCAATGACTGATTTGATCATCTGCAATTCGCATGCTGTCACTGATCATACATAACAAAATAATAAATAGATATGTCCCACCTTCTGACCTACCGAACTCACCGTAATCTCAGCAACTCCGCTGCGTGCACTGGAATATGTCGGAGGTGTCGCCCGAGCTGATCGAGCATCTGGGACTGGTCTGGTAAGAGGACTGTCCTACCGAACTGCCCTACCGTACTCTATTGATCTACAGTACCCTCCATGCTACCGTACCCCTCTCAGGTACCTCGTCCTTGACTCTCCCGACGTCCTTCTACTGAATCACGTCACTGCATCGGAGCACCTGATGAACGCCCTCACGAATGTACTCGGATATCGATTCCTGTCAGTTGCATCATCACTAGGCAATACTCACTTAGTACCTTGTTCTTTCGACCTGATTCATGAAAAGATGATCAATTGTGTTCAACGTGGTTGAAGATTTCTTATGATGAGTATAATTCTCATCTCTTCCAGCAAGTTCCCGTCCGCGTCCATCATCGAGGACGATTCTGACGCGTTAGAGGCGGATGGCCGCCCCTCATCCGGATCCGCGTTGCTCTTCCGTCCGCGCGACGGCATCGCCTGTGTCGGAGCGGGCAGCAAGGGAGGAGACGGAACGGGTACGGTGGAATATCATTTTTCTCAGGTTACGGTAGTGATATGGTAATCAATCGATAACCTCAGGCTACGAACTGGTATGGATCGACGTGCAGCAGCAGGAGCCCGTGGGCGAGGATCAGGTTGGTGAACTATCGATTTCCGTATCCGTCGGCTACCGTAGCCTATCGTACTCTTGCAGGTGGAGCTCGGACCGGTCTGCCGACTGCTCAATGTGCAGTGTGATGGAGGCGATAATGTGAGAGAAGTGGCTGGAGAGATCAAGAAGCTACAGGGTGAGAAATGGTCTGATTCATCTAAGAGAGACTTCCCTGAAGAGAGAAAATAGAATTGAGTAAAATCAAAAAGAGGAGGCCTAGTTGTTCTTTCGAATCTCTTGCATCTCTCTTGCGAATCTCTTGCGTCTACGAACTTCGTACCTGAACGACGGATGAAGAAATGAATGAATCGAATGACTTTGTCGATATCAGGCGAGTTCGCTACCGTACTCTGCACGACGGTCTCGAGACCGACGAGACAGGCACTGATGGACGAGTGCGGATTGGTCAAGTGCTCCAGTGATACCGGTGAGTCGGGGAAATCAATCGATATTTGGCAGATTACAGTCTACGTTGAAACAAAAATAACTTTGAACGAGAAGAACGAGAGCCTGAAAGATCAAAGATCAATTCAGATTCGTACGATGCCATTCTGACTCCGTCCACTGGTCGACAGCACGTCATCTGCCATCGATCGCCTCCTTCCTCATCGACGAGAGAAGAAGGTGACGATTCCCATTCTATAGCTCGAAACAAAATGAGTACTGAATGTGAGGTGACCCTTCTTGCGTCCTAAGATAACGTGCAGTGGAGTAGTGGCTAAATCTTCCCTCTAGAAATGAAATCCATTTCTAGACCAGTCGAACGGCGACTCTGCAGCAGCTGCAGCTGCAGCCCGTATCTCGCTCTCTCGGGCACAGCCATTCACTGTCGGAGAAGAGATCAATCGAGAAGGATTGATTGGATGCAGTGAGGAAGAGTGCTACTATGGATGCTCCTTGTAGACCTTACCCCCTCCCACTTTCGATGTTACCCTCTCCCTACCCCTCCTTTCTCAATCTATCGTGTAGTAACATAATATCTCTTCGGATTCGTATCATTGTTTCTTTACGCAATCTCTAAACGAGTAAGTACCCTGCAACTGTAATATCACAACTGCGTAGCTCAACCGAAGAGAATTGCCTGTTCTGTGCGGGTTGTTTCAGTAAAGTACCGAGATTTGACTAATAAAGTTTTTTTTTTTAATATAAATATTCTACCAGCAATTCCTTTTTAGGGCTATTGACGTGGATTAAATGCAGGTATTGAGAAAGTTTATACAGAAACGGCGCAAAATGAAACAATTGGATATGAGCTAGGAATGAGGCAACAATCTATCGAGTACCAGCCTGAACGATTGAGATCTTGGAGTCTCCAGTAGGGAATCCATAGTTCGCAGCAACTCCGGCAGGGAATCCATAGTTTGCTGCAAATGCAGCAGGGAATGGAGCTGCAACAGCTGCAGGTTGAGAAAGGGCGATAGGTTGGGGTACAGCGAATGGTTGAGGGACGGGAACTGGGGAGGGAACGGGGTAGGGTCTCTCAATGAATACAGGAGGAGAAGGAACAGGGACGGGAATACGACGATAAACGGGATAAGGACGAGGAATTGGGACTGGAATCTGTA
>LS510098.1:240216-259284 GCA_900490845.1 Pristionchus japonicus
CCTTATTTCGCAATTTTCGAGCTTTCAACATTAGAAAATGAAATTGTGGCAGGGTTCCTTTTGTGAGGAATCCTCAGACCTACTGAAAACTTTTTAGATCACTCGAAATGGTGCAGAACTCGAATTGTAGTTTTGATTCGCGCATTTAGGGCGCCCTCTTTAGCACGCGAAGTGGGCGGAGCTTGCGGTCTCTAACTGTCAGTAGCATTGACAAGCTAGTCTAAACAATATGAATTGTGTTTTGATCTCTCATCTCCCTCTCCCGATCATTTGAATAGAAGCTAATCAAATTAGATTATCCTCGCAATTGTGAGATAATCCATCGAATTGTTCACATCATTTCCACTCCATTCCCTCTTCCTTTTGGGTTAGCCCTCTTCCTCATCGACCTCTACAGTATGCAGAACAAATCCTAAGCTCTACAGTACAGTTTCCGGTACATTCAAACTTCTTTCTCCCTTTATCAACATTACAACAATAATGCTCTGAGCCTGCAGTCATGACGGAGTGAACCAGATAGGCACACATTCTCTCTGAGTTGCGGTTCACTCCCTCGTAGCCTGTCGATGAGTATCCCTCTCCCAAACAGATTACAGCGATTGCCTACCGTAACCCCAGTGGGGACTAATCCTACTGTATGTCGAATCGACCTTCTCTCTCGTTGCCTTTCCCTCGAATCGATTGGCGACCGCTCACATCACAGTGCAATGGGGAAAATAATATGTCGGGAATTGAATCGCTAGTCCTCGATTCTAGTCACCTACCGTACGAGTACGTTATGGTTGGATCTCATTAGTTTATTTTGGTCAAAGATAAATGTCTGACAGTCCCACCCGATCCATAGTTTGCGGAGCATGGTAATCGCTGTAGCTATGCTTGAAATATTCTAATCCACGCTCATGCTACAGAGCAAGAGGGAAGGGGTGACTTGGACAGTATCTGAATACTAACGAAATCATTCAGGGTTTCTTCTGCGCACCCACCATGCCCCGCGGCCAGTTAGTGGTACGCCATTTTCGACAGCTGTTTGCCTCTTCTCTTCGGGATATTCTCTTGCAGGACTGTCACTACTTGTGATTCATGTCTATTCCTCTCTCAGGCTCCCGCAGCGTGCAACGCGGCTGCCGCGAGAAGGGCGAGTGCGGTGGCAGCGGTACGACCACAGAGATCAAAGATCAAAGATCAGCCTCCATTTCAGAGGACAAGAGCAGGCCGGATCGAACAGAGACTCCCGCCGCCCTCCACGCCTATCGGAGCGACGCCTGTTGCTTCTGAAGTGGAAACGATTCGACAGGTACCGTAACCCTTCTTTGCTATCGTACTCATCAGCCGCTTCGATCAAACTGTATTGATGAGAGTATCGAATAATGCAAATTCAGTCTCCTGCCGTTACGCCTCGGCGCGTCCGCCCGGTTCGTGTGCACTCTCCTGATATTCCTCAGCTGTGAAGTGGTTTGGACGACCGCCAGAAATGGATTGATTGCTCCAAAACAAATCAATTCTCATGCAGACAATATGCAAATTTAATTTGCATCTTTCAATCAGAATGATTGATTCTCTACATGCAATATATTCTCTTCGAGTTATCTGATCAACTATTTTGAGCGTGTCCCGCGGGTTCTCTACACGCCGTCCCCGGCTACTCCTCCCGCCAGTCCACAGCGATCGCCTGTGCGACCTCCGGCAGCGTCGAATTCGGCATCGACGATGAGCGTCGATCGTTCAGATGGAGAAGAGAATGAAGAAGAGGTTCGCATTCTGCTCTCTTCATCATGCCAATTCATTCTTCAGGAGCAGCGAGGATGGGTGCTCGCTGCATTGCACGAGGAGGTTCGGAAATGATCATTTATCCCACTCTTTCCATTTCGCAAACTCTCTCACCAATCATCGAGAGATCATTTGGAATCTGGAGAATGATGTCCAAAGTTCAACGATCAAATCATTTCAGAATTACGAGGAGTACTGTAACGAGGTCCGGAGGTATATCGCAATGGTTAGTGTTCCAATTTTTTAAGCATTGAGACTCATAATTGCTTTCGGTTTCTTCACTACACATTTTAGCTGGTCAGTGTTATTGAGCAGCAAATAGACTTACTCTTTTTGTAAAGCAGCTTTGAGCATGAAGCAGACTGTATCTTTCCGTGAAATATGAGATTTGGTTCGCACAGATCGGAGGAAGGGCCGACAGAGGCTTCACTATGGATGAAGACGGAAGATCTGTGAAAGGTGAGTGAATGATCATCTGAAGAATTCCTACTCAACCGCTTAAAATGGAAGGGTTCAAATAATGCGAGTGGTTGAGCATCTCTATCTGTTGCAGGTCAATCGATAATCGCCTGCGGCCTATCCTCGCTACAAGGACGAATGATGAAAAGATGGATTGAGCGAGTACGCTATCAAGCTAGAAGCACGAATGTCTTTTGGAATATGAGATTTGTCAAAAAATCTCGAAAATCACTTGAACCCCTCCCCAGTTTTCTCTCCGTTCCCTATCTACATCATCCACTTTCAGACAAACGGTCTGAAGGGGAGATACGGTGGATCGGCGGAATCGCGTACTGTTTCGATCGAGTTCGACAATCTCATCGTGAGTTGATTAGGCTGTTTAGAACACTTTCGAAGCTACCAACCATTACCGTACAGAAATATCTAGTCTGTGAACTTCGGCTTTGTTTGATATTGTTCCCAAAAATCAAATTACATCGTTGAAACATCCGAGAAAAATGACCGCAGGACTCATTATGGAAATGTTATTGAGATTTAATAAATGTTGGATGCCTGTTTGAAACGCCAATTCTGCATGAACCTCAGCCGAATGCAAACGTGATAACATATGTTCCTTTCAAGAGTCCACTGTCAAGCGTCCAAGAAGGAATCCCATTCGGAGATGACATTATCTTCCCGCGATTCCCGAGACTGAGTAAGTCGCCTGGAATGGCCAAAGATGAAGATGTAGCTTATGTTTTCCTTCAAATAAGATGTGGAATAGAGATCCTTTATTACACTTTTTCTTCTTACAAAAGTTCATGTATACACATTTTTAAAGAGCACGATCTCATCGCTGACAACATCCACACCATATTCCGTCTCTCCAGCTTGCCGCCTGAATTCGGAGGTATATTTCTATTCCGCTCGTACATTTCCGGAGCTTTCAAGCGAGAACTGAGCAGAGACAGATCACTGTAAATCATTGCAGATGCTGAATTGGACGCCCTGCTCGGATTGTTTGGAAACTCCCAGACAACGTCGACCGTCGTGAGTGACCACAAAGAGTCTCAGCACCGTTTATTCAAATTGTGTCTGCTCATGATTAATTACAAATGACGTTTCAAACGATTCATAATTAAGCTAATTGCATGGATGAAGATAAACATTGCAGGATAATACGATACTCGTTGAGTACGAGACTCCGAGGGAGAGTCAAATCGCCGCCGTGTCCCTTCACAATCTTGTCATTCGCGGAAGCGTGATCTGCGTCCATCCTCCATATTGGTGAGTTGTACAGAATTAACCCAATTCGTTTAGCACTAAGAGTTATTTTTTGAACGTACAACGCAAATGTTCAGATTCAAGCTTTGTAAAGGTTTAATTACAACATCATCTAATAAACGCACAATTACCGTCGATGAAAAAATAGATTACATGCGATATAATACTATGGTTAGTGCTCAATCCCACTCACTGATCTCGTTAATATGGGGCATTCAGGTTCTGAAATTTCGATGGGAAAACGATTTGAGGAGATGGGACTATTGTCGGATCTACTGCTGTCGGTGGAACAACGAGGAGCAACTGCAGGGTGAGGACACTAACCGAATTCCCAATCATGAAGACTATTCAGAGAGACTGGCTCACCAACTGCTGCATGATAGAGCCTCTCGAAGAATCTCGTTGTCTCTTCCCTTCGCTCGGTTGATCTTCTGCATTTGATTTTGAAGCGATAAAATCGTGGTTCCTGAATCTTCTCACTGCCTTCTGACATCTTATCATTTCTTGCTCTACAAGACATTCGATACAAGGCAATTGCTTCGATTGTGCATGACTTGGAAAAAAATGATTGAACCTTGTGTCCACAAAATAAACTAGAAACATTCAAGCATTACGTAATCGATCGTGGTGTAGAAGAGGGAAGTCATTCATCCCCGTTGATCAGTACTACCAGAACGATCCGGATTATTATTTTGATTAAGTTGTCCCATTTTCTATAGTTGTCTCTTTCCCTTCTCTTCTCTTTCCTCCTCGTTCTCTCCTCGCCTAGCTTATTGTCTGTTATCTACTGTTTTGATGATAAATCACCTGGTAAAGGCGAAAAGTAGTGTTCCTCCCCTCCCGTGTGAACAACAAACAACAGTTGTAATAATAAATAATGATTTTATCCTCAAAACACTTACAATAAATGACGGAATCCTGCCGATGGGATGGCAGACATCCGAATAGACGAGGATGGCGAAGAGAGAGATTCCTCTGAAAGGAGACAGTTTATTGTTGTAAGAAGCGAATTAAACTTATGGTCGTGGAAGATGATGCAGCGTCCGAGTGTGATCATCTGAGGGAAGGGCGGGAAGAGAGAATGGAGATAGTAGAAAAGAGAGAATCCAGTGACGGATTAACTGAAAGAGAATGAATGACTCGTGTTATTGGGAGGGAATACGAGAAGGAAGGAAGAGAACAACTTGTTTCAGTGGCAATAATCACAATTTAAACAGTAAACACGGCTTTCCCACTAATTTTGGTCAACATTTGAGCAGAACCTCTCCCTTACAAAACGGATATCAGCCACGACAATAATCCAACATAAATCGCTCAATAAGGATAGCTAATACAGGTGAAAAAGATATAAAGTCGAGGAGAGACACACCAACCTGGGACCAGCCTGGAGATAGTAGAGGAGAGTGAATCCAGGGACGGCGATCACTGTCACCATGAGGATCCATGCTGTTGCCACACTGATGTCAGTCTGAAACAAAAGTATTGATCAGGGCGGAGGAAAATGCGGGAAGGACCAGGGTGAGCAACGTTTTTAGTAAAAATCGACGAAAATCGAGCAACAATTATTGTTGTTTCCGTTTCTAGTCAGAATTTGAGCATAACCTCTCCCCTGTATTACGGGGAGCAAGCACAACATCGATTAAACATTCTAGCGAGATTTGAGCAACCAGAACGGGTGATAACGAAACAAAACTGGAAAAAGTGGAACAAACCTTTCAAATTCGATTCCACATTCATCGCCCGCGGCAGCAAGCCGACGGGAGGGGACGAATCAACTAAATAGTAATCATTAGGGCCAACAATGGCAAATATATAATGAAAAAGAGAGAGAATGCGCTCATCTTATCAAATGTGGCGGCGATGCGGCGAGTGTGCCGCTCAAACGGCTATCCACTACCTTCCTCAACATTCCGGGTTGGTTCTGAAACACAAAAAGGATAGTAAAGTAGCAACAAAAGAGGTAAGCAGTGACAACAACATTATGTTGAGCATTACAGTAATCGGAAATACGATTTTGAAAGAGCGGGGAGACCGCGACGCACTACTCAGTCGCGACGCGGTTGGCATCACGCCAGTGAATTTTGCGTCATTTTCGAAACTACGAGGCGTGGAATCGCTATTTCGACAACTCCCAATCGTTTTACAGCCGAAATGACGATGGAACCTGACGGAATGGAGAACGGAGATCCTCGCGAGCAGTCTGTCGAGTCGAAAAAGGTAAAGACGAGTGGCAATTTCGCTCAAGATCGAGAGGAAGGACATGGAAAGGCGGATGAGCTAACGCTGGTTATTCAGGTCGAGAGGGACTCGAGAGACGACAAGTCGCGTGATGAGGAGAAGCGAAGAAGAAGCCGGTAAGCGAATTTCGTTGGTTCGAGAATATTCCGAGACTAATCGATAGCCCGATCGACGTGGCGATCATTTCAGTGTTCTGTTGCGCACAGATGGCCGTTGGCATGTGAGATAAGTGAGGTTTTAGGCATAGGTGAAACTAGATTTTAACTTTATTTCCGGGCTTTGGTTACTCGTCAAGCACCCTGGCTAAGACGCTGTCTCGTTGTAGACACGAATGGTCACTTCCACACACACTTTCCCCCGTCTTTTCGCGCTGACGAGATGAAGAGAGAAGAGTTGAAGATGGAGGTACGCCCATATCCACACAACGTGTTCCCTTCGGCCACAACACTGACATCGGGCTGAATCGTGCGAATCGATTCTGAACGTTGGCAGTAACAGCGATCAGCCCTGTGTCAGCTCGTTCCAGGCAGAAGCGAATCGTGGATGGGCGTAAAATGGTGTATTCCCCCTTCGTTCTCGTCGATGAATCGTCGTCACTTCAAGGAGAACTCGAAAATAGCGCGAGAAAATGGCCACATTTCAGGTCTCCGAGTGCGCGTGAAAATTGAGTGAAATGGAAGCATTCTTCTGTGCATAATCGTTGATTTTCCAGCTCTCGTAGTCCCCGTGACAAGAAACGAAAGAGAAGCTCGAGCAGGGATAGAAAGAGAAGTCGCAGCAAGGACAGATCGGAGAGAAAAAGGTGCGGTGTTTATTTATTATTTATTTAATTTAAATGATCGTTAGTTGCTTTCATGCCAATTAATCGATTAATTTCATCACAATTGCAGATCTCGCTCTCGCGATCGTGGAGAACGTCGTCGTAGTCGATCGAGAGACAGAAGGGACAGAGACAGAGACAGAGGAGATCGGGATAGGAGAAGAAGCAGGTGGGTAACATGTCCTATTTATTGTTAGTATCGTGCCCTTCAGTATTCAGTATCAATATAGGAATGCTCCCTATCTTTTCCGTCAGATCACTGACCCACAGCGTGTCAGAGAGGGTAGGTAATCCAATTATCGCGGCGGATCATTCGCCATGGCCGCGCGTCGATGCGCGGTGAAAGTGAGAGACGAATGATGCGAGACAACAAATAATATCTATGAAGCATAGGATGCAACTTTGTGATAAGGTTGAAATATGCAAATCTGAAAAATCACAGCTATCAAGAGTCATCCAAAGAAGCTTCCCTAAGCTGATTACACTTTAAAGCTTGAAAATAACGCGAAATTCGGCTATTTTTAGCACATTTTCAAAGTTTTCTGAAGATCCAGAAAAGATAGAAACATTCTGCCACTGTAGGGCTCATTATATTTAGCGTTTGCTGAAGTTGTATTACGGAAATTTTGAAATTTCCATTTTGCGGGAAAATACAGACAGTGATTTAGTGAAAAACGTAAATTTCGTAATTTCCGTAATACAACTTCTGCAAACACTAATTATAATGAACCCTACGGTGGCAGAATGTTTCTATCTTTTTCGATTTTTCAGAAAACTTTTAAAATGTGCCCAAATTGCCCGAAAATGGCGCTATTTTCAAGTTTTAGAGCGTGAGCAGCTTAGGGAGACTTCTTAGAATAAGTCTTGATAGCTGTGATATTTTAGATTTGCATATTTTATCTTTATCACTAAGTTGTATCCTATGCTTCACAGATATTATTTGTTGTCTCGTCTCATTTTCTCTCACTTTCACCGCGCATCGACGCGCGGCCATGGCGAATGATCCGCCGCGGAGAACAAAGGAGGCCGTCCTCTCTGACACGCTGTGTGACCTTGATGCAGATGATTGATTAGTGATACGGATGCGACCTTCCGGTATCATGTTTCGAAACCTGTCCGTGAATAAGATTTGTGATCTCGCTCGAGGTGCAGGAAACGTGAGACCTTGAGAAGATAATATTGATGCAGTCTTCCATACACAGTTGCAATTTTAAATTTAAATATTTAATAATTAGACATAATTAAAACAATGTCAGATCTCCCCGTGACCGCCGTCGTTCTCGTTCTCCTCGTCGTGATCGATCGAGAGAGAGGAGAAGAAGCAGATCTCCGCCCAGAAGAGGAAGTCCTTCCGGATTCAGGTGAGGATAACCCGTCTCTTCCTGGTTTCAATCCTGATTCATTCCAGAGGTGGCGGACGTCTTCCCGGCCCGGAACGTCGCGATGTGATGCCATTCACCGCTCGTAAGTCGCCTCCTCGCGATGCCAATCTCAATATGACGGCCGAGGAGAGAGACCAGAGGACGCTGTTCATTCTGCAGGCGAGTCTTGCAACGGGTTGCGATTACGGTGATATTTATCGATTTATGATGACATTGATTATTGATTCCATTCAGATTGCTCGTCAAACGCGTCCTCGCGATCTCGAGGAGTTCTTCTCTTCCGTTGGAAACGTGCGAGATGTGCGAATAATCACGGATTCGAGAACCGGAAGGAGCAAGGCTGGTGTACTTATGATTGCATATACTTTTTGTACCATTAAAATAATGTTAAATATTTTTAAATTAAACTAACAATTGCAGGGAATCGCGTACGTCGAGTTCTGGGAGGAGGAGAGCGTCCCGCTCGGATTGGCACTCAACGGACAGAAACTGCTTAGTAAGTTCAATTATTGATTAAATTTTTGCTGTCAGGAAATTTCTGTAGAAAATAGGGACCGCAACGGTGTTTACAGATGAGCGAAATAAATAACATGTTTATGTGCAAACAGAAGCTTACCTTACCCCATTTCGAGTTTTCAACTTATAATTTCAAAATAATGTCCATAGAAAGAGAAAAACAATAAATAAAGGAGGTGCAAAGTGCGACGCTTTTGAGTCCAAGCGGAGCGCATCGCCGGTCAACGGTTTTATCAAACTATCGCAAACTGAAATGCATTATTATTTATTTAGCCACTTGAACACTAGTCATTTACAGTTTGGCACTTTTTTGTGACTATTAATCGCATTATCCACTCCTAAAATGCTATATTTAATACAAATATATGGAATAAAGAGTAAGCGCACATAATATGAGACCCTAACGTTCCAGGGTTACGGTAGCTTTAACTTTGATAATCATTTTAACCATGTTGGGCTAATTGTATATTCGAGATTTTTCTTCTATAAATAGGAATATCGAGTACAAAAAAACATACTAAAAAAACTCGGAGATACAATTAGCCCAACATCGTCAAATTGCCGACAAACCAATTTCATAACGGTGAAATGCTCAACTTTGACGGCGTCAATCTCGAAGATATCCCTCCTTTCTAAATTTCTATGTTGATAATCTTTTTCTGGGTCCCTTAATCTATGAATTTAGAGAAAATCAAGCCTCAGCTGTACACTTTGAATTCCCGAGATTTTCTGCTGTCTTCGTGTGTGCTTGTGTTCGAGCTTTTGCTCATATCATCACCGTACGTGTATTGATAGTAGGCTTATTTATTATTATCAATTAAAGAAAAATTTAAATATGCTTCGAAACATGCTAAAATAAATAAACAAAAATATGAAAGAAATTAGAAGGAAGATTACGGTAGATTGAAAAGGAAAGCGTCGAAGGGTGTACTCAAATATTCGTACTCAAAAATTCCCCGTTGCGGTCCCTAGTAGAAAATACACAAGGTGCATGAGAATATTCTGAAACGTATTTTTTGCAGACGCACCTCTCATCATCCAACGAACGTGCGCCGAGCGCAATCGAGCAGCCAACGCGATTCCCGCCAGTGTAATCGGACTGGGACCGGCCGGAGACAAGACCAAGGTACGGTAGTTGATTACATACGGTATCTAGTTAGCAGTGATCGATAATTGATTTGCATTTCAGCCGGTGAAGCTCTCGGTGACTTCCCTGCATCCGGATATTGACGAGGACATGCTTGCGGGTATCCTCGATCCCTTCGGAAGACTCGAGAAGGTACGCATTTGCAAGGAACCAAAAAACAGTGAACTTTCGACAAGTAGCCGAAACATACGTTTAAAAAAAGTTATTTTGTTATCTGTCAATTGCAGGTCGAACTCGCGAAGGACTCTGCAGGCAAGAGCACCGGAACCGCCGTTGCTACGGTGAGCACTATTTTCAAATATTTTGTAATTTTAGATTCCTAATTGAAAATCAATTCCTTAATCGTTATTAATTTTAGTTCCGTCACGCGGAAGACGCACAGAAGGCGATGGAGCAGCTGAATGGATTCGATTTGGCCGGAAGAGCCATCAGGGTACGGAGATGCATCTTTGTCTTCGATTTGACGTTCTCAATATTTTTTGCTTCACTAACTCATGGAACAAGTATAGTTCGTCGATCATTTTTGCGACAATTGTGAATAATAATAATATGAAATGAATGCAGGTGACATTCCTCGACGAGGACGACGCTCGTTCAGCTATTCGAGGACCCAATATGGAGACTATCGCTGAGGAGAAGGTGAGATTAAGGAAGATGGGTCTTGCCAAACTCAACGGTTTTATTCCCTTTCATGAGGAATGTGCACACAATATGCATTTGGTTTAATTAATTATCACGTTTGCAGTCTGGCATCTCACTCGGACAGGGCGGCCGCATCCAGCTAATGGCCAAGTTGGCAGCTTCCGGCAATGTCAACATGCCCACGGCGCCCACTGCTGCAGCTCCGACTGAGGTACGGTTGGAAAGGGGAGTCTATTAGCAGCAGTGCTATGTGCATGAACTAGCTGCGATATGAACATCTTGTAATCAATAATTATCACTACGTTCCTCCGGTCGTACCTCCCTACGTCACTGCGTGATAATCTATATTTTAACTACATTCTCGATTTAGAGTTACTGGTTTATCGAATCGTTGTCACACAACGCATTGCAGCTGATAGATGTTACAATAACGACAAGATGATGAGATTGAACCCGGGAAGGCTTATGACATAGTAAATATTATACATATTATACAATATTATACAAATAGATACTTCCTACAGGCAATAAATAGAGAATAGGAGCATCTTCTCGTCTGATAATCCGATAGCGGATTCTTGGATGAAAAATGGAATCATGGCACTTGAACCCGGGACGGATCCTTCTCAGCCACATGACCAGCTCGGCTCTTCACGTTTCTGTAATAATGAAAAATTAGGCAATTTACCCGGGCTAACCCTAAGGGAGGTGTGGGAGGGAATAAAAACGACCATCTATCGGCTGCTTAGAAACCAGAATGACGAGAGATACTCGTCTCGACCAATTTCGGTCCCCCGCAATTGGTCTCGGCACGAGTGCGCGAAATTCAAACTGAATTTCGCAGCACTGTCGATAAACATCGTAACTCTAAATCGAATTTCTTCAAAACTGCAATTATCACTACGTTCCTCCGGTCGTACCTCCCTACGTCACTGCGTGATAATCTATATTTTAACTACATTCTCGATTTAGAGTTACTGGTTTATCGAATCGTTGTCACACAACGCATTGCAGAATTTCAAAGGCTTAGTTGACTTACCAATGAGAAGCGCAACCGCCAACGATCGTTTATTTTGCCTCTTACCACAACCTCAATGCTGTAGCCGCGAAATGGAAGGAACAGATAAATTGGAACCGCAATTTAACCCGGACGATGACGGAATTATGCACTTCCATATCGATTCCAAGTGATCACCCTTTGGCATCTGAGCATCCTTCGGCGAAGACACGCTGGAATAAAGGGATTAGTACTGTCGGAAATATTAGCGGAAATCCGGTAAGTCACTGAATGTCCCTAACTGAAGTAGAGACTTTCTATTACCAGTCAACGTACAGAGTACCTCAGTGTGAATATTAGACGTACGGTACCGCTACTTATCTGCCACTAGACGGAAGATGTCCTCACTGTAGTAATACCATTGACTCCTCCTAGGCTGAACGAGGGGCTGACGACCGACTCTATCTATCCTGCTTCCTCTCTCTTAACCCGGCCTTGAAACAGTGATGCATTATAGTATAAAAATCAATAATAATAAACATAGAAAGACACAGATGCAAGGCAAGTGTCCCAGCAACCGCGACGCTAACCGCAACGCAACCAGTTCGCTGGGTCGCACCTGTTACGGTAGGACAGATAGCCTATTTTCGAAATATTCGAAAAACGTGATAGGCATTATATTTTTGCAGGCAAACTAACTGGTTCTGAGACCTTGAAACTAATGGAGCGGAAATAAAAACACGCAGGAACCTGGGAAACCCCCAAACCTATGACGAAATCATAGTGGCATAAGCTACTTTTCGAGCCTTAGAAAGAAGAAAGGACGCCAATTTTGCTGCTGCAAAAGAGATGAGAGACATGCGAAACTGCCTGTATTGACGATGATTATTAACAGTTTCCCGAAATTTCCCGCAGCTGGCTGCCATAATAAAATAAGATTGGATTTTGTCCTTTCGGGCAAAACCGAAGATAACCTTCTAGAATAGAGGGAAAGGGAAGGAAAAAATAGACGTACGGATACCGCTACTTAGCTGCCACTGGATGGAAACGACCTTCGAAATAGCGATAGCGTCCCCGACGAATCGAAGGGGGAAACGGGCAGGCACCACGACGAATGCCTCCATCCGATACTATCCACCTTCTTCGAAGTTCGAACTCAACCCGGCCTTGAACCAGATTAATTAGCGCAACGAAAAAAGAGCATTATCGAAGAAAGTGAAGCGACCCAGCTGCCGCGACGCGAACCGCAACGCGACCAGTTCGCCGGGGCGCGCCCGTTGCCATAGGACAGAAAGCATATTTTCGAAATACTACTGACGCGAAGAAATTTTTACCGGTAAACAAGCCGGGCTTGAGACCCGGAAAAACCTGGATACCCGGCCGATCCCCGCACACGCGGACGGAAGATCACGCGGTAAAGTAAGTACGAAGAAGAGATTAGGTCCTCCGGACTGAATTGAACTTTAAGTAAAATCATTAGCCTAGCAATGGGCTCCCGCAGGACTCTAGTGCCTTGAGAACGGGGTAACCTTTACCTTTACCCGGACGATGACCACCCCTGGCGAAAATCACGGCGACACATAGAAAACGCTTTGGGGACCGGAACTTGTTCCCATAAGATAGAAGATGACGATACACTAAACCCGGTCTTCAAACAGGTTAATTAATGTAAAAAAAAAACAAAAAAAAAACTAGCGAATAGAAAGTTATGGATGAAAGTGAAGTGGCCCTGCTGCCGCGACGCGAACCGCAACGCGACCTGTTCGCTGGGGCATGCCTGTTATCATAGAGCAGATATCATATTTTCGAAACTATTCGAAATACCACGTCCGCGTAGAAACCCCACAGGTAGACAAACCGGTTTTGCCGACCGGTAAAAACCTGGATATCCGGACGATGACAAACTTGACGAAATCCATCGCGTTCAAAAGAACAGACGTAGATGACATTCCGTCCATACTAGACGAAATAGCGGGCAGAGAAGAATAACTCGAGCGACCGACGATCGCCCAGAAGTATGATTCTTGCGCGATGAAAGACGATGATGAAAGAAATTGACGATCGATTGACGAAATAACACCTGGACGATGACGAAAAGATGATGGCGCATGACGAATATCGCCGAGTCCACAAAGGACGCACTGTGAAGAATGGAACACATCCATAGAAGATAGAAGATGACGATAGAAACCAATTGATGATCATCTGACGAAAATTGACGAAATAGCGGGAAATGACGATCATCTCGAGAGATTGACGATCGCAATGGACGAAGATGAAAGAGATCGACGAGCGAATGAAGATAACGGTGACGAAATGGGAACAACTTCGATTTACTTGCCAACAAAAGTAAACCCGGTGATGATTTAACGAAATTGGCTCATAAAACACCCTCCCGTAATTGATTAAGCAACCAAAACGAATGGTGCAATAACAATATGTAGTATAAATTAATCAAACATACAAAGAATAATAAAAAACGACCATCTATCGGCTGCTTAGAAACCAGAATGACGAGAGATACTCGTCTCGACCAATTTCGGTCCCCCGCAATTGGTCTCGGCACGAGTGCGCGAAATTCAAACTGAATTTCGCAGCACTGTCGATAAACATCGTAACTCTAAATCGAATTTCTTCAAAACTGCAATTCGATCGTTCCCTTCAGGATATACCAGCGATCGCAACGGCCTGCTTCATGTTGTCCAACATGTTCGATCCGTCGAAGGAGAACGAAGCAGGATGGGCGGAGGATGTCAGAGTGAGTTGTGGTCTTTTGTAGCTTGCTATTTGAACCGGGATATGTAGTTTGATCTCGGATCTCTCGATTGCAGGAGGACGTTATCGAGGAGTGCCACAAGAACGGCGGCGCCCTCCACGTCTACGTCGACCAGGCATCGGCACAGGTGGGATGAGCAGAAAGTAGACTGTAGTTTGTAGTCTGATCTCAAGACTTGGAAGTTCTGTGTTGTTGTTTAGGTTTTTTTCAAATCATTTACATACATATTGCAGGGCAACGTGTACGTCAAGTGTCCGACTGTGTCTGTCGCCTACAAGAGTGTCAACTCGCTCCACGGTCGATGGTTCTCGGGCAAGGTGCGTTCCCGTTTCATTTGCGTCGTTTACTTTCGCCGAGTAACTATCCGCTAATGAAAAATGTGACAGTGTAAACACGCTATATCAGTTAAAATACAAATCAATATTGCAGGTGATCACAGCGAACTACGTGCCCGCTCCGTCCTACCACGATCTCTTCCCTGACGCCCGTCACGTTAACGTGCCCCTGGTGCCTGGCGCGAGTCGCACCGGTAATGCCCCGCCCCCTCCCGGTCCCATCCCGCCTCCTCCCCCACCCGCTGCCGGAGGATACAATAGCTATGGATATGGATATTGAGTCCACGATCCTCCTCCTCCTTCGTTCGTTAATCACCCACTCGTGTGCGTTCCTTCCCCTTGCGTAGTTGTGCATCTCCCGTTTATCTCATCTTCTCCCAGCCTGTTAGCCAACCTCGCATCATCAGAAACGTAAACAAAACTTTAATATAATATGCATTCGTTCCTATTTCTATCCAAGTTCATGCTTACTGTTATCCGTCCAAACTATTACTGCAGTCCAGTTTCAAAGTTATTTCCACCATCGCAGATTGGTTATAAATTTATGAGAATAAAATCGTTCATCGGGCAAAATATGTCTGTTACAATTACAATAAGAATTACGAAGAAAGTGAGAAGCACCGAACTGGGGACTTGTTTGACTACAAAATAATTATTCCTTTTTGGCACAAGAAGATTATTCTACTGAAGGATCTACAACCGTACGAAGAGAAGGAGGGAATCGGTTAGTATTATGACTACATTGGGGACTGTGCTACTTCACAAACATCAATCAATCAACAACTCAACACTACAATATCTCCACTCAGTTGGCGATGGTCTGAGTGGGTGTGGCTACCGTACTCTTCTTACAATCGTGACAATCGGCGATCTGGCCGACCAACTGGCTCGACTCTGTGGGCACCGCGTTGAAGTTCTCGTGCGGCAGCGCGTTTCTGGATCGAGAGATTATCGTGCGGCAACGTGATTCTGGATTAGAGATTGGACAAGGTCAAGGAAGAAGATGGAGTGTACCTTCTAGGGAAGAAAGCGTGTTCTGTCTCGTATTTGAGTAGATTGGGCAGACGAGAAGTGTAGATATCGGCCAGTCTGGAGAGAGGATAAATTAGATGGCATTTGCTACGCTTGGGGAGAAGAATCGAGTCTCAAGGATTTCATTGGACTTGAGCAATTCAGGAAATTCAACTTCCACTATTCGAAAAACCGTAATTAAATAGGATGCATCATCGTTACTCTTTCCCGTAAACGCCTCGTAACGACCCGTAAACGTTGTTTCGTGGGTTCTTTTTGAACAATTGGAAAATTGAGTGTTGAGGGAATTGTTCTGTTTTCTTAAAATAGCCAGCATACAAACGGAGAACGATGACCGAGCATTAGGGTTGTCAATTTGAATCTTTGACGAATCCCAATCTCATTTGAATCCATTCATTCGGAGCGGTTTGAATCCAAGAACCGGTGAATCCCAGATTCGTTGAATCTGGGATTCATCGAATCCATAGGTTGTAACTCTGCTTAGAGACATCCAAATCACTTACAATTTTGAGAGTTCTTCCTAATTAGCATAAGTACTGCATGTGCTTAATTTTGGGTCGAATGCGTGAGTTTAATTTTTGAAGTTTCACGATACGTCTTCGAAACTGTGAAATACCGCACTAAATAGATTCGTTGTATCAATATCGAGACAGTAGTTTTATATGAACACAATACAGGACCTTAGAGTAACCTATTTTGGCACATACACCTGCCCATAGGATGATCAGTGTGCCCATAAAAAGCATCCCAAACGGGTTAGATCTTTGAAGGGGCAATCATAGACTAATTTAATAATGAAACAGTGGGTTAATTTCACATTAGTAGCACAAATTGAGCATATTTTGCGTTGAAAAAGTTTGGGATTCGTTGAATCCCAAGCTCTTCGAGATGGAATCATTCGAATCCACACCATTTGGAGAGAGGGGTGATTCTGGATTCATTCCGCTCTCTACGCGCGCGCGGGATCGGTCGAAAGAGATTCAAAATGACAACCCTACCGAGCATCAAACTACAGACGATAAACCGGGGGTATGACAATCCGGCAACTCCATTTTCGGCAAACGACATTTCGGCAACTGCATTTCGGCAAACGACATTTCGGCAACTTGCCATAAATTAGCCAGTAGGCGACCTAGGACCATCGGAGAAGTACCAATGTGATCAGTATCAGTTCCTCTATCATATCACTGGCTTTGATCTTTGATCGTTGACATGAAAACGACACTTCGGCAACTCCCCTTATCTCTGTCCAAAATCACTCAATGAAGGTCTGGTTGGTGTCATTCGTTTCCCACGAACTACCTCTACAACCTCCAACTTGAACTGTGGTCTTTAATCACTCGGCGACATTTCGGCAACAGGCCAAAGTCATGAAAAATCGATAATTTTTCGAATTTGCATATTCAATTTTTATTTCATTGGGGACTCATACTGATCACAATGGTACCTCTTCCATGGTCCTAGGTCGCCTACCGGCTAAACTATGGCAAGTTGCCGAAATGTCGTTTGCCGAAAAGTCAGTTGCCGAAATGTCGTTTGCCGAAATGCAGTTGCCGATTTGTCATCCCCCCGATAAACCAGCCTCCTCTCACCTGCACAGTCGTCGACTGAAGAAGGTCATCTGGTGGTAGGTGCGGAAGAGAGAACCGAAGCGGGGATTGAAGATCGCCTTCACTTGCTCACTGCAAGTGGAAGATGCGAGATGAGCAATATATTTGTTATTGTTATTAAAAACAAATAATGTAATATAACCACCTGAACCAAGCAATGATTCGTTGTCAGCTCTCAATCAGAAATTGTTTTCAATATCGAATTTCGAGTGGTGGAATCGGATGAATGATTTGCAAGACGATAATATTTCAATAATATGTTCATGCGCGGTCGTTTGTGTTCAGGTACGTGGGTATCGCGTTTCACAAATAGTTCAACAAGCATCGTCAGCTTACAAAACTGATTTCCGGATGTAGAATCAACAAACAATCTCCCCTCTCCTCACCGAATCTTCGCCCTCTCATCCATCCATTCGTGGATCACTTGCTCTGCTTCTCTATCTCCTCTCGTTCCCGTTCGCTCCCTCTCGATCAGCAGAGTCAACGTCTCCAGCCACATTATTCCCTGGATAAGGACATTATTCTTGGAATGAGCACACCTCGTTCATCATGAATTCATTCATCCTGCACAACGTGGATTCACCTACTTCTCTGTAGTCTCCCCCCCCCCCCTTCTCACCTTCTGGTAGAACTCTTCATTCTGACTCCTTATCTCTCTCGCCAATTCGGGAACGATCGCTGCCGTGCCCCATCCGAGTCTACAGAGAGCAAGGAAATCATGAATCTTTGCAACACTATTATGGCCGAACCTTCACAGAGAGTATGTACATGTTCTAGGCCTCGCAGTGCGCACGAAACAAGCGAAACAAGCAATGTTTGATTGTAAGAGGTTCGCTACCAAAAAGCATAAACTTCCCCGTGGA
This sequence comes from Pristionchus japonicus, assembly GCA_900490845.1. Classification (NCBI taxonomy): domain Eukaryota; kingdom Metazoa; phylum Nematoda; class Chromadorea; order Rhabditida; family Neodiplogasteridae; genus Pristionchus; species Pristionchus japonicus. The sequence goes on from LS510098.1 coordinate 258,064, forward strand.
AGTCCACACGATTCCTCACCTGAGCATGGGATCGGCGAGATCCGTGTAGATGTGATCGCCAAAGTACAGTACTCCCTTCGTGCCGAAACCCGCCCGCAGTGACAGCTCGTCGATGTTTCCCTGATATTGATTGCTGAGTACGGTAACCAGCATTTTTGTAAATCATTGAAGTCTAGATCGAATAACCGTGGGAATCGGTATACGAGTTATCGAGTTACTGAAAAAATGAAACGTAACCAGAAAGTTAGGAAACATATCAACCATACCCCCGAGTAGACTCGTCCCTTCTCCATGGTGGTCACTTTCTCGTAGCTCAGTTTGCCACTCTTCTCATCGTAGAGACGGAAGGGAGCATTCCCAGAGAAGAATGCCGGTTTCTTCGCCTTGGAAATATACACTTATTCGATATTTAAAAAAAAGGTTCAATGACTAAATAGTCGCACTGTCCAAATTCAACTGTTTGCAATTACGAACAATGCCTCCCAAGTGAGAATTCGTTTTCACCACGAGGTCTTCCGCATGCCCGATCAGTGGATCCGCCCCCAATGCAGTTCCCACAGACTCACCGACACGACGACATGGGAGAAGAGATCTCGCCATCCTCCGCCCAGCATGTACTCCATCCCGCGGTTCCTGAGAGGGACGCTCATTGGAAAAAGTAGTGAGAAATGCAGAAATGGCCTCTCCTCCCCTCTCACTCACATGAATTCGAAGGGCGAGTTGGTGACCATGAACAGCTGTCGATCGTCTCGCACCAACTTCTCGAGGTACTCGCCCAGACCTGCCATGCTGTACTGTGCATACTGTGGGATACTGTGGAAACAATGCACACAAGTGCGTATATTGTTTTTTTTTGTGAGAAAGACTCAAACTTGAACTGAATCGATCACACCCGTCGACAGTTAGCATCTCTGTGAAACACAAATTGCTTAGTCGCGCCAGAGAGCAGACAAGTCTCCTCTCTCTCTCACCTGGATTCTTATGGACGTATCTCTCCATGTCCGCCTGCACTGTCCGATAGAGATCGCCTGAGATGTGCACGTGACCCACGCTGTCCTGCAGAGATCAAAGATCGAAGATCATACTACAGGCAATTTGTTTTTTTAAAATTATAATTTCGCTATACAATCATTTCCAAACTGTACTTCCAGATTAAACCACCTCTGTGTCGCCTCAATCCACCCAGTTACAATCACTCAATAAATCATGACCCCCCCCCCC
>LS510098.1:281875-296421 GCA_900490845.1 Pristionchus japonicus
GACCCTGCTGCAAATTTCAAACTTTACCCCGTAAATCATTGTTCTTCCATTTTATGTTTGTTCAAATATAATCAATAGCAATGTGCAAAAGTATTGATGACACTTTTAAACATTATAAATAAGTAAAAACGCGATTAAAAATTCAAATTCAAAGGCTGACCTAAGATGCGCTCCAACTCTAGGCAAGTTTACTGTACCTTGCTGGGATTTTCGCTATTTCTGAAAATCGCTTTAAAAATCTATTTTTAATATTTTTGGAATTTTCTTTTTTCGAATGGATTCACCACACCAAATTCCACAGGAATATCATAAGTAAGGATGCTATAAAAATTTCCACGATATTGCTGTTGCGGTCGCTACGTTTGTTGTCGTTTTTAAACGTGTTTATTGATTATTATATAATTTCACCCACATGAATTTGTGATTTAATAACTTGGAACGCGTTAGCTATTGTTCTCGCATCGCGTCGCTGGATTTCTGATCGAGAATTCCAACTTTCGTGTGATGATGTTCTTTAGAGCACGGCGCAAGCTCTATTATTGGCTGGTTTGCGTCCTGTGTGTGCGTACTTCCTTATCAGATTTCACAGAGGAGCTCTCAACGTACTCCTCGGAGAAGATCGTCTACCCAGAATGTAGCGCACAATGATTCAGCTTCAGTGAATGGAATTGAAATTTCTTTTGTCCCGACCTTGTTTGCAAGTTCGAAAGTACTTTCACAATATTTTAATTCATCGCATGGCGGTCTCTTCTGCAGGTTGAACAAATAATAAAAAATATTTGCAATTGACACAACGAGTAATAATAATGTCTGAACTCCATATAGATAGATAAATTATTAACCGAAACTACAGAGATCACAAAGTTGAAGGCAAAGAGGGAACCGTAAGCAATTCACGCTAAATAAGTGGATGGCGATCGGGAATTTAGTGCAATAATCATCAGGCTAGTCACAATTCCTGCTTCGCGCCTGCATCTTTTCTTCTCAGTTTCCTTCTCGCTTCGACAAATTGTGGATGTCTCTTCACGTATTCGACCAGCTGAGAGACTATTCTGCAAGGAGATCAAGTTTTATTCAGCTCAGAACATTTGAAGCATCTTCTTGATACCTTGGCCCTTATTCTGAACCATCGAACTCACCTCTCGAATTCATCCGCATCAAATAAATAGTCGGTGAACTTCGCATGAGGGGTTCCATTGTGTGGATGACGGCCCTGAGTTTACTTACAAATATCAATGACAATCGTCTCTTCATCTCATGCTTAGTGATGATGACACGAATGCGCTTCTGATCATTAATTCCTCACCTCTCCATGTCTCGTGAGGAAAGTCATATTGCTCCAGGTCTTGTAGCGAACGCCTGCCGATCGATTTTTAGTAATTATCGAGCAATGAATAATTACCTCGGAGTCTCGCCAAATCGTAGTAACAGGTCTCGTCTTCACAGTTGTAACTTAATTCAATAATTTTTCAAATTTTATTTAAAATAAAACTATTATTACATTTCAAAGACTGCAGCCCAGTCTGGAAGGAAGAGTAGATGTGTCAGTCCGGAACCGTGCATTCCTGTCATTCAAAGATTGATCATTGATCTTTGAACTCCACTTACCAATGAATACATCCGAGTTGTGAGTCAGCTCGAGTTGCTCCAGGAACGGAACTTTCCTGAAGATATGAGATGACCGGACCAGTATCAGGATCATGCATTGCCTATTTATGACGTCATAAACCGTACCCATTGTAGTCCACAATCTTTGCTTCGATTCCCTTCATAGACTGTAGACGGGCGAGCAACTGCAAATATTAAATGAGATTGGGGGGTTTTCAGAAGAACAGAAACGATACTTTACCTCCTTCTCATTGATAATCCGTCTATGCATGGTGCTGCGTGAGAGAATTGTCACTCGGACCTGGAAAGAGATTGAAATGAATGAGTTGAGAACTCATGTGCTTCAATAATCTTGTATTCAGAAAGATCCGCAGGCACAAAGATAGAATCTCATCCACTACCTTATCCCTCTCTGGTCCTCTCTGGGGCACTCTCAGTCGATGCAGCATGTGATGGGCGAAGGCGTGCATCAGACCCGATCCAGTGCAGCCATCCGTCTTAAAGAGTGGAATCTCATAATCTCCCTCGATTATTTTCCAGTTCCCTTCTAGTAAATGACCCAACAAGCATGCAAATCTCATTGAGTTTCTAATGATGGACTCACAATAGGCATGTTGTAGTACATTCCGTATCGCTGGCGAGCGAGAAGCGGGAGAAGTGCCTGAAACAATAACTTCTAAGTTCGAAATTCGTCCAACTCCCACCTTCTTGAAGCAGACTCTCTTTCCGTCCAGAGAGATCAACTCCACGGGCGTGTTCCGAGTAAATGCAGCCCAGGCCGGTTTGAAGTACGGATCGACGAAACCATTCGAGAACTACGAATAAAATCAGTTCTAGATCAATCGCACTTCACTCACCGTATCCCACCACAGAATATCGATGTCCGTATCGAAGAGAGTTCCGTTGATGTGCTGAGATGCGTAGAGGTTGATGAAGTCACAGAAGTGGTGGAACCTGAGGAGAGATCAGCCTAGATACGACCCATCGAAACTAGAGTCTAGTCCCGATTACATGTTGATCGATGCGTCCAACTTGATCACGATGGTCGGCTTCTCGAAGATGACGTCACAGTGATCATCATCGACGACGAATTCAGAAGACGACTCGAAGTGCTTCAACTCGGCTCCCCTGATGACGTAAGGATGATTACGGTAGGAGTGATCGATAACTGACCAACTCTGCAGGTAACTTTGACGATCAGTGTGCGCTTCGAGCAATTGCTTGTTGAATTTATCACAGTTTCCACCTACTTGACCAGCTTGGATGACGTCATCACGGTAACTGGAACGATCAATCTTTTGATTTTTATTGATCTTTGATTACTGACCGCTTCGACCGTTTAGCGTTCAGATTGGAGAAGTCAAAGAAGATGTTCTCAGCAGTGCAATGGGCAAGATGATCAGAGCAGACGAGACGAGTCTTCTCCTGGAGTTGAACTTTGATCTTTTGAAATCGGAAAATAACACTAACTCCATCTCCACTCGTGCATATCTCATTCCTCTCACTCCTTCCATGCCCTCTCAGATATCCCCAATCAGCCTGCTCAAAGAAGTGATCGTGCTGCACTTTCCGGTTCTGGATACGGCTGGAATGTGAGATTTAGAGATGTTTTACATGTACAGAAAGTGCAAGATGCTATAACTTGCACTTACAGAATACTTCACTATAAATAGCGATAGATCTAGGAGTAGGATAAACGGCTCACGGGGGTAAAGACGAAGCCAAACAACTCACCCTGCAGCCACAGGCAGAGTGCAGGCTATCCTCTCAGCAGAGTAGCTCTTGTCGAAGGGACAATCGGGTTCGTGACCCCAGCAACGACCGTTTGAGAGAATTTCGGCCTGAACACAGTAAAATGTTTCCAGTGTTCGAGATACAATGACACATTCCTTAGATGAACTAGCATTAGAGGGACTGTAGATTTTGTACCATGCACTGAACAATTAAAATCAAAATCGATATTCACTGAAGCCCTCATTGAAACTCACCGAAATCGGGCAGGTCGGATCGCTTTCACATTTCTTGCGAAGATCTGGGCGATTTCTAAATTGATCATTCATTCACGTTGTTAATTCAATTTGTAAACCTGATTGTATACTCAAGAAGTTCAGAGGGCAGGTCAAGCTCGTCTGTCCAGTGAGAGTAAACGACGGAGAGAAGGGGAAGGAGTAGTAACCGCATGCTAAATTACATGTGTTGATGATGAATGAATTATTGTGTGCAAATGTGTGAAAATTACGAAAGAGGAAGGGAGACGACTAAACTGTCAATGAACGTGCATTCCTTCTCTCTGGAAAGAGGAAATCTGATCTCTGCCACAGAAATGCACTCAAAACGGAGCGAAATTGTCCCCAAAACAATAAGGAAAATCGTCGTAACTCCAAGGGAGGAAGAGAAAAGGAAGAGAGGCGTCTGATTGGAGAATGGAGAAATAGTGTGGAGATAAGAGAGACGATTGCTATCAGTTTATTGCTTTTTGGAGAATGAAGTTAGTGATTGGGAAGAAAGGCGAGAGAGTAGTGAAGTAGTGCTTCTGACTGGCAATACAATCCGCTCAAAATGGGGAAGAGTCAACTCGGTTGGTATGGGAGACCCTCTGGCTCCGCTTGAGAAGTCATAACCGATTCATTGTCACAAAGCAGGCAAAGTTTGAGTTATCTACAACGATACAGCACAGGATACAAACCAAGGCCCTTCAATCTTGAAAAAAGGAAGCAATGACATGAAAATAATTTATCTCAGGTTATCACAAACAGCACAACTTGATTCAAATTTCACATGACGTCATGGCATCTCACTTATTATGAGTTCATCATTATACAATTATTAGCGTGTAAAATGCAAAACTAGTATCTAAACCGGAAGTAAATCACAGCAAAATGCTCATCGTAGAGAGATCAAAGATCAAACATTTGTACAACCAACTTCAGCTTTAGGGCATCTTTCCGCTCGCGGGCGTGCGTGTAAACTGGAATGGTAATCGATAATTGATCATCAACGCGCTGCGGTCGCGTCGCGTTGCTTACGCGGTTTCAAAGGGATCATCTTGAGTTGAGGGCCACGATGCTGAGCACAATCTGCGACGATCGAGGAGAGAGGGAGAGAAACTTCGTCTGAGAAGGAGAGATCAAATATCAGAAATCTAACAACAACATATTGAATGGGTTTCTGATCTCCCTTGTAATCGTTCGACTGTTGTTTCATCTACATACACTGATGTAATGACCGAATGTTACCATAAATAGGTGAATCGGGAGCGAAGAATCGCTTCCTCGAAATCTCCAATCGCAGTGGATTTTGAGTGGAAGCAAATGCGAACTGAGTGGTGAAACGAAGTTGAGAGAGGTCGGGCTAAAAATGAGGAAAGATCAGGGATCAGTATTGATAGTTCAAACCTGCTGCTGGGTCTCAAACATTGCGTTGTCCTTGCCGAGTTGGATACGAAATACGAGCTGGAATCATGATACGTGAAATTGAACCACATCTGAAGCCTTTTATTGATTCTCTCTAGATTCTCACCGAATTCTCCGCCATTCTTGCATCAACATCCTTCAACTCCATCACTTCCAACATCAGTCGACCAGCAGGATTGTCGTCTGTGACCACGGAGGCTTTCTGCGTGATTTAGAGCTTTTTCATTCAGTGTGAAGTTATTGGCAAGTGATTGTAGATGGAATCACTGTACATTAGAAAAGACTGATAAGCCCACTCTGGCACACTCGGCGATCGCAATGAGTGCATTGGCGATTGCTTCCTCCATCTGTCTCAGCCAGAGAGTGCGCGCATTTCTGTTGGATGCACGGAGATGGATGAGATCGTCGCCTGGGAGAGAGGAGAGATAACGAAGTCAGCATTGAAGTGCAGGGCATGCATCCCATGCACATCGTGAGCGATGGCTCTGGGGCAGGGCACGTGTTGGGTTATTTACGAAAAGTGGGAAGGTGCAGTTCTTTGTGAAATAGTTTCACATTGAAATTTTGACTTGATTGACACCGTTCAATTACGGCTAGTCCAGATCAAATAACGGTCAATGAAACTTACCCAATTTGAGCGAGAACGAGACGTCGTCGTCTTTCTCTTTCGAGAGCGGTACTACCTGAGATTTCGATCGTATGTAATGCATATTTTCTGGTTTTCGAAAGATCAAAGATCAATCATAGTCAATGGTCACCTCTAGTTTCCCCAGCAACAGCGGTGTCTTGTAGAGCGAGAGCGAGACTTCAGTTGAGGCGCTCACTTTGAAGTCAACCTGTTATAGTTGCCATAACTCGGAATTGTAAGAAAATCAATAAACGCAAACCTCGATATGCTCATCGGGCGTGGTCAGAAGGAGGAAATCATTGTAGAGAATGGCCACTAGTATTCGACCCGATCGAGCCTTGTAGAGGAGACCAGAGTGGAGGAACTCACGAGGACCCTGAAGGGAATCGAGGCATATATCCAATGCTCAAAATACGAAATCGTGTAGATACCATTGAGTATTCAGAAGCAGATTCCTTTTCCTCACCTGACTTCTCGTACTCGATGTGAACTCAATCTTCTCCCTCAATCCTTCCATCTTCACATGCTGCTGTGACCAGCACAGCATCTGCAGATTGTCTCGTTCGCGGATCGAGAGATTGACCTGAGGGGAGAGGGATGTCTAAGAGATGATACTCGAAGAGATTTTAGAAAATTGGCGATGAATAAGATATGGTAAAGTTCAAAATTGCTACCTCCGACACGAGACTCTTCAGCAGTTGCATGGCCACATCGAGTGAGGAATGGAGTTGAGATCCACGAGGACACGAAGAGAACATCTTATCGAAGAGAAGTGGATATCTGAGAAGAGTGAGTATGTTTTGTTCTTGTTTGAAATGTACGCTCTCTACGTATCCGAGTGATTTCATTCCACCCGAATAGCATATCACAGTAAAGCTCAATGGAATGAGTGAAATATTACTCTGATCCATGTCAAGCATGTTTCTGCATGTATGTACCACGATATCTTTCCTCTATCATCCATTTGTATCTCTTCATCAACTCCTCACCTCGTCACTCTTCCCAACGGCAGCAACAGAAAATAGGAGAGAGACAGTCCCCTGGCTCTCTCCGCCTGACAGCAGACTGTGTAGACACGACGCACCTGAGTACGGTACTCAATTGAAAACTGAAGGAATACGGTAGTGCATTAGTGATCGTTTAATGTAATATTTTTCAGTCGACATTTTTCATAGTACGGTAACTCTTCTTAGACTACCGCACCTCTGGTCGTTGCAGGACCGCCTCGAGTGTCTGCAGGGCGACAGTTTGCAGTGAACAGAAAGTGACGAAAGCAGCCAATCGATCGATCTCGGCCGAGAATACCGTACCTGCGAGGGAAGGAGTTTTACGGGTCAGTCTGACTCGTGACTAACCCGGGGATTCACTGCGTAATCGTTTCGAGAGAATAGCTGATAGTTCAATTAGTTCGGGCAGATTGATAAAGATGGCATTGAGCGTGGCGATATCTAGCACCTGAAATCGATTGGCCTGCCTACCGTAATTCAGTTCAATCGGCAACTGACCGACTGGAGGCTATGGTAGAATAGGTCCCTGATCAGACAGAGATCGGCATGATACCGTAGTTCAGTCTCGATAAGTTCCTGATATCGATTAGTTCGCAAGACTCCGCCCCTCTCCGGTCAGTAACCTTGACTAGATTAGCCAATCGATCCTCCTGTTTCTTCTCACTCGGAGACTGGACCTCTGGTGGTGGGGCATCGTAGAGGGATACTGTAGGCTCTACTGGTAGCTGCCTCGACCGGGGTGACGGGACCGGAGGACTGAAGGGATTACGGTAGATGCACCACACACGCAGGCTGGATGCAGTGAGTGCAGAGTGCGGTCGATCAATCACCAGACTACGGTATCACAATACTCAATCAACGGGTTGTACAACACAAGAGAGAACCGTGCGCTGCAGTGAACACAACATTCGGACAAATTAGTTCAGTTCACGATAATATTGATGTATTTCCTCCTCCCTCGTATGTGATTCAATAATAATCAATAAATTATACTACTTTATCGATAAAACCTCTGTATAGATATACAATCGGAATAGACTCTAGGCACTATGTCTACTTACAACTTATAAAAACATATTAACATAATTAAGTTATGCGGGATAAGGGCAGGCCATTGAACAACCGACTGAGAAGAACAAAGCACAGAGAGATTATTACAAAACAAATTATCGTGAACGTTTCCAGATTTAAACCACCTGACAAGGCAAAAGGGGAGGGAGAATTATTGGCAACTTGATTCAGACTCGCTATCAAACTGTGAAGAGGCTTTGCTTTACCAATGAAAGAAGGCTGAGTATTGCGTGAGAATAAGTGAAATCAGCGGGTACATGGTCGGTCGATCGATAAATAACGTAAGTAATTCGAGTATGGAACGGAATAATCGCAGCACACGGTCTCTTGTTCAATAGGTTACAGGGATAAGATTCGTGAGCAACACAAGATCGGCGGGTTTGAGGGGAGAGGAGAGAGGGAGCAATCGGATATACAAACTAAGAATTACGTGCATGTGTGCATTCCCTACATTCACAGTGCTTGTTATTAGAATAGAAGAAGAAGGAAAGAAAGAGGGGAAGTGGGCGAGGCCAGGGGGGGACATGGCGTCCCTGATTACCTTGGCTGGACGTAATTGGCAGGGAAGAGGCCGGCAGATGCGGAAGGAGTGCCTATCAGATGGCCCGTCCACCATTCTGCGTCCGTCTGAGCTGTCACGACGATACTGTCGCCTGTCTGTAATGGAGAGAGCGATTGATCTACTACATTCGCAATCCGCACCTTGAAGCTCACTTAGTAACGATAAATCAATCCTTTTCTGTCTCATTAACCTCTTCTATAGAAACGCAAACGTTTGCTTCACTCCTCCCTGGGCAGGAAGAAACAAAACAATCGATACCTTGAAGCTGAGTTCGTCTCCCTGCGAAGCCACGTAGTCGAACATTGCGACGTACGTCTGGCCGATGGGAGAAGTGACGGATGATGACGGCTGAAGGAAGAGATCAATCAATTCCCCTCTCCACTACCGTACCTCTAGCTGCACGTAATCTCCCGGGAACCAGCCGATCTTGACGCCGCCCGTTGCGTCTCGTAGCTCGCCCTGAGAGAGTAGAGTTCAAAGCTCAATCGTTGACTATTTTACAGATCGGCACCAATCTAGTAGACACAACTCCTTCACAGATCAAACTACTTCTTCTTGATCAACCTCGAAAGATCAAAGATCAGTCCCTCCTCACCTCCCACCATCCCGCATCACTCTTGCTTCGCACGAAGATGACGTCATCCATGGAGAGTGAGAGCTGATTCTCGCCCGCTGCCTGCACAGATTGGTGTGAGTTATTGAAGAAGAAGAAACTGTCACACTGCACAGGTCTTCTGTTATCGCACTAGTACTGCTATTGAAGCACCAACGAACCTAATAGAAATCGTATTTTGAAAGTTCATGGTGAATAACCAGAATTGTTAGGTGCATCGAAATTATCTCACACTGTATTAGGTGCTATCCAATTCTGATCCAGTTGCTTGAAATTTCAGCTGACCAGCTGACACAATTGCAAAATATAAAAGCTCCTTACCTGGAATGCGGCGATGACTTTAGCCTTCTGGAGGGGCGCAGCGGGGACTGCGGCTGCAGCGGCTGCAGCATTGGCTATTGCTGCAGCTGCATGGGTCGCACCCTCCAGGGCGACCACGTAGTTCGCAGGGAAGATTCCCTCGCGACCATTCGCGCTGCCCTGCAATATTCGACTGTCAATATTCCGTGAGCATCTCCGTTTCACGGCCACACTAAAAGTTCACCGGAGCCTGTATCCTCAATCCGAATCGGACACACGCTGCCAACAATTTTCCCAAACAATTGATAGTTATCAAAAACATGCTCCCCAAAGTCAAACGTATCACAAACAGCCACCGTCCCTCTACTCACCTTCCACCAATCATCGTTCTTCTCCAGAACGAGAATGCGATCTCCCGCCCTCAGAGGAAGGTCCGTCGGCTCAGCAGCGTCGAAATCGTAGTTGGCCACGTACCATTCGCCCGCCGACGACATCGGAGTGCCTGATTTATATTTATTAATATTATGATTATTTCGCAATAATGAATTTTTTTTAAAGATGCGGCGGAATACCATTGGAAATGAAGCCCTGCTGTACATTTCACTCCCTTTCGTAACCTCAAACCTCCAAGTGCTTCGCGCAGATCGTTTGACAACTACGCCCTCTGTTGTTCAAGATCTCCGCAATGCTCCGACACCGCCCATCATAACCGCCAAAAGCTCCACACCAAAAATCGATGAGGATAAGGCAAACATCACCTATGCGACCATCCCCATACCCCTCTCCCCTCCTCCTCCTTACCCGCAGCCGATCCTCCTGCAGCAGCTGCAGCCGCAGCTCCGCCTCCCCCTGGCACGACGGCAATGACGCTGTTGATGGACTGCGAACTGGCGGAGGTGGCGGGGAACGAGTGGGCGGAGCCAGAAGTGGGCGTGGCCGAGGACGAAGCTCCGCCGCCGGAGACGACACTCGCTTGGCGAGAACTGGCAGAGGAACCGCGCGGAGTCTGAAGAGGAGAGGGATGGTTATGATAACAAGGATAGTTGGGAGTCCGGATCACATGCCTGTGATTCAACGAAAGGCACAATTTGGAATCCTCGTTTATGAAATCTCGAAAGTGCAATTCCAAAAAAAAAAATTGAAATAATTTGCGAATGGTATTGTTTGGGAAACGTTGGTATCATAGGTCACCACGCCGCCGGCTACCCCCATGACCCGGGGTTCATGGTAGGGGCGACCCCGCCAAGGGGGTTCATCGAAAATCGATCAAAAGTACCGTATTCTAAAGTGTGTTACAGTATTCCGGGATGTTACAGTAATCCGAAATACCGTAGCCCGGGAATCGCGAACTGACTTTTTTTCAAAGTGCGAGATACAAAATTGATCGTTGGTCAGTAGTGTCTACTGTACCCAATGATGTTACTGTAACCCGAGATACCGTAATCCGGGAATCGCGAACTGACATTATTTACAAAATGCGTTTTAAAAATCGGTTGATTGTTCAATCATGGGTAACTTATTGAGGATAATTTAATTATATATTTTACAACCCGAAATCATGGCCGAGTGGTTAAGGCGGCGGTCTTGGAATACGAAGGTATGTGGCTCGATGCCCGACGGTGTCCAAACCCTTTGCCTTGCTTCGAGAAGTGCATGGAGGATACATCATAGGGTACTGTATGCACATACCGTAACCCAGGTACGGTGGGCCATGTTCGGTTCGGTGAGACACATTTTTGATTTTTGACAAAAACAAGCGATTCAGAGCCCAAGGCGATCTTCATCGAACTCATAGAACGATTACTGTGCATTTACTAAGCGTTTGAGATATTATGACAAAAGTGTGTCCCACGGAACCGAAGTTGACCCACCGCACCTGGGTTACGGTATGTGCATACAGTACCCTCTGATGTATCCTCCCAGCACTTCTCGAAGCAAGGCAAAGGGTTTGGACACCGTCGGGCATCGAACCACCTACCTTCGTATTCCAAGACCGCCGCCTTAACCACTCGGCCATGGTTTTTTTTTGTTGTAAAATATATAATAAAATTATCCTCACCGAGTTACACATGATTGAACAAGGAACCGATTTTTAAAACGAATTTTGTGAAAAAAGTCATTTCGCGATTCCCGGATTACGGTATCTCGGGTTACAGTAACATCTCTGGGTACGGTAGACACTACTGACCAAAGATCAATTTTGTATCTCGCACTTCGAAAAAAAGTCAGTTTGCTATTGTATTATCCGGGGTACTGTATTTAGGATTACTGTAACATGTCTGGTTACTGTAACATACTTTGGTATACGGTACTATTGATCCACCCAGGATCCATTTTTGACCATGACCCCCGGGTCATGGTAGGGGCGACCCTACCAACACTACTCCTTGGTCGCCGCCAGCCCAGGTGACCTTTGGTTGGTATGCTCATGAAATACTGACCTCATCGGTGACCTTGACGTAGCTCTTGGGGAACCATCCGATCGTTCCATCGGCAGTCTTCCGCCCTCTCCACTTCATATCCGTCTTCTCTAGCACCTGATAAAGAGAGATATAGAATGAAGATCAGAACAGAAGATTCCACAGGACTCCTATCTGCTTCAAGTCCCATTTCCTGAACATTTTACGCTTCACTACTACCTCATAGGATTCGAATATTTTTTTTTTCAGTCAGTGCTTCTCTGCCAGTGAACATAAAACACATCAATTCTGATGCTAATAGTGTCTCCAAGTCCCTCGGCTCCGATCGTCAAGGGCTCAAATCAGTTTGCCTATTCTGATCAGTTCTTTCGCATAAACCAATCCCTAGATGATGTCTTCATGTCCGAATCTCTCACGATTCATTACCGTTGTAAGGTCATCGATTAATCTTCTCTAATCAATTCCCTTCCGATCACATCAATGCACTCACCTCGATGGTGTCTCCCTTGGCGAAGGAGAGATCGCCTGCATTCCTCGCCTTCCACGGAAACTGCGCCACGCACACGCACAACACCGGCTCGTCGCCTGAGAAGAATAACCAGATTGTTGTTGTTCTTATTGTTGCGAGATGATACGAGATTGACGGCGCTTAATCACTTAGAACCATCAAAAGAACTGAAAATTTTCTGAGCATTGGAGTAAAATCAGTCTCATCCCATCGCTAGCATGTCAAATTTACAAAACATGCACCAAGAATATATCGAGCACCTACAACTCACGCGTTTCACCACTGCCCCAAAATCATTCCCAATCTTTCCTTTACAATATTCCAGCTGGTTGTTAGACTCAAACACTACTCACCCGTACTCGCTCCCTCCACTGCGCCCGTCGCGTGGCCGTTGCGGGTCGGAGAATGCAGCGCTGCTGCTGAGGCTGCCGGGGCCGGCGAGACCGCGTCTGCAACTCAGTATCGATAGCTATCGTAATCATCGACCTCCTTCAGCTACAGTAACCCTCCTACACTAGGATCAATTCACTAATCGATGCCTTCATCCACTACCGTATCCTACCGTAATCCGTCACTCACTCGGTTCCTCGAGGATCTTCTCGAGACTCGGCGAGGGCGTCACGTTGTTGGGCACTGTCTGCATCGGCTGCAAATCGCGTCATCATTAACAAATCATCATCGTTAACCATCATGCGGTATATGACCTGCACTAGTTTCTCCTTCTGATTCTAGCTAATCCTAATACTCCCACTGCTTCATCATCAGAACTCCATCTCCAAGATCCTCAACCCCCTCTCCTTCCACTCACCGAAGTCACATTCGTGTTCACGGGCGCGATCGGCTCTGCGAACGCCGCAGGGAACCAGCCAACCTGAGGAAGAGAATCGATCGATAATTAACTTTGCGACTACCGTACCTTGTCCTTGATCTGGCCAGCCAGCCAGCCGGGTTCGGCAGCATGGCCCTCGAAGACGAGGATGACGTCACCAGGCTGGAAGCTGAGTTCGTCCGTGCTCCTCGATTCGAATGCGTAGATGGAACGATACTTGACCGTGGCTGCCGAAGCGGACGGAAGGGGACCGTTCGAGCCTGCGCAGATCTCTTTAATTCAATCACTCCTCGATCGATGCCTCCCCTCAATCTACCATACCCCTCCCCACTCACTCGTATCGTGATGGCCATTGGAGAAGCTGGAGTCGGGTACGACGGGCGGAGTATCGTAGAGGGAGGTGGGAGGGACGGCGGCGATCGGCGACTCCTGAGGGTAAGAGGGGTTAGCGTAATCATGAATCAATTCTCGTACATCTACTGTACTTTGCGATTCCTTCAGGGAATCGAATGTCCATCAGTACTCGATAGAGATCTACCGTACCTTGGCGGGACTCTGGTGCCACGAGTGCTGCATCGACTGTTGCTGCTGGAAGGAGATATCGCCGGGCGGGGCGTCGTACATCGCAGAAGGAGCAGCAGCTGCAGCTGCAGTTGCTGCAGATGCGGCGGAGCTTGCTGCAAGGAGTAGTTTTTTTTAATCGTACCAAGCCAATTTCGGGAGGAGATAAAGTAGATGAGATCAAGGAGATCAAACCCATGCATTTGCCTAAGACATAATTGTGAAGCACATCACAGGCATGTAGATTGAAACGCTAACGATTACATTTTTCGATGCTATGTACGAGCGTACTAAGATGTGCACAAAAACCAAAGGAGACAGAATCCACTTTTCCATCTCTTCTTTCCTACAAATCGTCTGTGAAGCGCATAATTTCATAGCGAGCTCAGACGATAGCGTTCCCCTACTCTCCATTACAATCTTCCTCTAAAGCGATTGACTAAAATAGGCATTCGAGAGCCCCACATTATTAGCTTCTGAACAGCTCGAACAGCACGCGTCCATGCAATTGAACGGTGAGGATCCCGACTGCACCCCCCCCCCTCCTCCACTCACCAGCAGCTGCCCTCTGCAGTCTCCCGTGCAGTTCCTTCCTCTTCTCCTCTGCTCGGACCAGTCCTGCTGCGTGCTCGACCCGCAGCTTCTCCACCTGGCAAAGAGTGAGTTTATTTAGAGTTCAACTACAAACAGAAATTCCAAACATTGTCTTATGTCTGTATAAGTCACACGAAACCGAAATCTGTCAAAGTATTTTCTCATTCACATATTTATTCAGAGTCTTCTTGTGCAAACACTTCCAATAATCGTCTCTCATTCAATTTTTATGCAACAATCATATTACGTCCCCAGCTCCCCAGCTCATCCCCTCCCTCACCTGTCCCCTCAATCCTCCCGCCAGCTCTTCCTCCTTCGCAGCCACATTCGCCCTTTGCTGCGCGTTACGCTCACACGTCGCGTCCACCTGTTGAAAATTACAATGATTAAATTCCAGCCCGCAGACCTCATGCCGCACCAATACCTCAAGTA
>LS510098.1:296521-320864 GCA_900490845.1 Pristionchus japonicus
AGCGCCCCTTCCCCTCTCATTCCTTCCCCACTCCTCCTCACCTGTCTCCTCAACTCGTCCACTCGCTGCGACGCCGCCGCGCGTCTGCTGATCAGCTCGTCCAGACCTTAACGAAACAACAATAAAATCGCATTTACAAAAATTAATTAAACTACCTAACGATTCTATCTTGCCTCTCTAGTTACTACTCTTATATCGATAGTACATGCAGTAAGTAAGAACCTCATGCCGATGGTATTCAACACACAAACACTGCCAGCTCGCTGGCGGATTCTCTATCCCTCTAGTATTCTCTTGCAGCAACCTCTCTCTCTCCCATTCTCACCTGCAGCCCTCTCGGTCGCTTCTCTATTCGCTCCCTGCAGCTGCAGCAGCTGATGCGCCAGCTGCTCCGCCTGCACTGCTGCCTGCAATCCAATACTTTCATAACCAAATTATCAATCTATCAATTTGTCACATCAGACGATATCGCGGAGAGAGTGATGCTGTTCGTGGGCAAGCGCAGTGACAAAGGACATTTAAGAAGTCCTCCCGATATTGGTCTCAGAATTCCAATGTTTCAAATGCTATTCATTATGGGGAGTTCCATTCCTATTTCAAATTTTCATACATGATTCAAACAATTTTTCCGTTGACTGATCTGCTTTACATCAAGACAAAATCCCTTTCAATCTCTGACCGGTTAACTGTATATTTCAATGTGTCCCTTTAACAGAAAGTTCCAACCACAACTCGATCGTTACCACTTTTCCTCTTATTACACTCATCCAATCGACTCACAGCCTGATTCTCCTTCTGCGCTTCAGCAATCGCCGCCAGTTTCTCGTCGCGAACCGCTCGCATTCCCTCGATCTCCTGCCAATTGTAATATTAAATTAATAAACATTTAATTAGGAAATATGGATAAAATTGAACATCTAAACGACCCAAACCACTTCGCACTTCCTCAAACTCCTATCTTATAAATATCTAGTGTGTACGATGTTTATTTGTATACGATGTAGCGTCAGTAATCAATCCATCATTCGCCCGATGCATTCACCTCTAGAATACTCATCGTGAAACGCAAACCATCGGATGGGAAATTGAAACTTTTGCAACAGTTGGACAACATTCCGAACAGAAGTATTTTCCCATACCCGTATCATAGCTACACCAGGATCAACTTTTGGACAAGCTCCGGCAAATCAATATCCCCTCCTACCGTACCTTGGTGATATTCTCGATGCCCTGTCTCGCCTTGCCCACTTCGACCTCGAGATCCGTGTGCTTCTCTGTGAGCGCCTGCAATCGATCGATAAGTTTACAGTAGCCTCTAAAACCAGTCCTCGATACTCTCCAACTACGGTAGCCGTCCGGTACAGTCTCCGATCGATCGATACCTGCAGCTGGAATTGGAGCGTCTTCTTCTTCTGCTCTGCGGTCGCCGTCTTCTCGGCTGCAGCAGACTTCTGCGCCTGGAAGGGGTGCCGATCGATAATTGCATAGGTATGATGAAATTGCCGTAATTATTTAGAGCCAATTGTCCTGCGAAAATATCGAAACCCACCATGAGTTCCCTCTTCCTCTTCTCGAGCATCACTTTCTTCATTTCCTTCTCCTTCTCTAGTCGAATTCGATCGCGTTCAGCCTGTAAACATTCAGAATTCACATTCAACAACGTAATTACATTGAGCACCATACACAGCAGCTACACTGATCCCACTATATTTTGCCAAAAAAGTACGGATATGGGTCGCCGCAAACCCGCAGTTTTTTTCGAATTTTGCTCATGTCACATTGTTGCTTCAACTCGCCTACTCCTCCCTATCTCTCAACTCAAAGCAATAAAGCGTATTCCGACACTCAACTCCATAGTACCACAATAATCAATCTCCTGCTTACCGCCCTCTTCCTCTCCTGTTCCAGTCTCTCCTCCTCCATCTGTCTCTGCCTCTCCAGCTCAGTCTGTCGTTCCGCCTAAAAAGAAAGGAAGGGTTGCATCATCACTAGGAGTGGAAAGAGTGAGAAGACTACACCCATTTCTCCGTAGCTCTGATTTCTCCCAAACACTAGGTAGCCAAAGTCTCAATATTAGTGGTTGGAAGAAATCAGAGATATTGTAGAGCATGGAGAATCCATCACTCCCGTCTCGCCGCTGTTTCATCTACACTCCATATCACCACATCCATCCATCTATAGTGTCCTCCATTTGTTGGCATTCTCGAATGGGCACGGGTTTCTACAGCTGCCGTACCAAGGGTGTTCAAAGCTAGACGAGCATCTCACTTTTCCGTATTGTCTCGTCTTCCTCTGACCATTTCTTGATACAGCGGCTTATTACTTCTACAGTACGGTACAAGCCATCGATTGGAATCGCTACTACCACATACCGTATCCTGCTCCTCAACAACTTCCGCTGCTTCTTCTGCTTCCTACAGTATGATACCGTAGTGGGTGGTAGTCGGATACAGTACTCCCCTTTCCTACCGTAATCTCAATCAATAAGTACCGTACCTCTCTGCGTCTCTCCTGTTCCTGTCGTTCCCTCTCCCTCTTCTCTTCTGCTTCTCTTTCTCTCTTCGCAATCTCAGCCTTCCGTCGGTCTTCCTCTTCCTGTAATTATCGCTCGTCTCTGAATGCCAATTTTCTCCAGACCGGCCATTTTCGAAAACGAAAACAGATGAATGCGTGACGCGTGCTGCTGTCGTAAGCAGTTCAGACAGTCAAGCAACGATAAAATGACCTCACACGCAGCAAACATAGATTTCCAACGCAGAACAAGGAATTGTCATACCAGGAGAGCGCAAGTTACTCTGGGACCAGGGCTGTGCGGCAAGCCACTTGCCGGTTGCCGAAATTGCCGGGTTTCGTTTGCCGAAATTGCTTGCCGGCAACGGCAAGCGAACTTCAGCTATGTTTGAAATTTTTTCTTGGTTCGAAAACGAGAAAATTCGAAGTGATCAACTTAAAATTCCAATGGAATTTGGGTTGGAATTTCGAATTTTTGAAATTTTAAACCAAATATTGTATTTCCTGCAGAAAGTTTGCTATTTGTCACTTTTCTAACCACCAAAATTGAAGTTTTTTGGGTTTTACATACGAAAAACGGATATAGGAATCCTTGCCGAAACTTGCCGAAATTGCCGGCAATTGCTGATTTTTGTATTTCGGCAATTGCCGTAATTGCCGATTGCCGAAAATAGTGATTGCCGCACACCTCTGACTGGGACCATGTAAGGCTAATGATCATGAATGAAACAATCCTTTCTCTACCACTGATTGTAAGACTCAAAATCATACCATATTCCCGCACAAGTTCTCCTAACGTAATCCTACAGTCCCCCCCCCTTCCTCCTCACCTGCAACTGCTGCCTCCTCCTATCCAGCTCCGCCTGTCCTCTGTCGTAGTTGTCCTTCCGCTTGTCCTGCAATGGTTTCGAAATTATTCGACTCACCCTGCCGCTTCACCGATACAACAAGGGGTTGAGTGGGTGGAACGCATCAATCGAAAGATCGAAGGATTATCACCAAAAACTTTCACCGACAACAGTTGTCATTTTATCGTTATTAGTAGATACTGGTTGGGCGGAATATCCCGAAGTGAGTGAAAATGGAGCGAACCAACAAAAACTGAACTCGACCAATGCATTCCCGTTTCACCATTGGTAGATAACATTGGATCACTAGAAAAAACAATACGTATTAGGCCAATTGAGCAATTAAATCATTCACATTTCCGCCCTCTTCTAGAATACAAACTCCTCTGACCTCGAACGTCTTGGGCGTGGACACTTTCTGTGCGGGAGCTTCACCCGATGGAGTGGCCGGAGAATCGGATCTACAAAGATCAAAGATCACGTTTCGACTCTAGGTCTCCAGATTAGGCAAAAGAAAGTACAAAATCTATCGACATTTCTTTCTTCACTCTACTACCGTATCCCTGCCGTACCCCGCTACCGTACCTGGCGCTTCCGTGGTGGGTCATCGCAGCCAGCTCGGGCGGCAACTCTGCGGGAAGGGCGAATCCGGTCTTGTGCTGATCGATCAGCCACATGGCAATCGAGAACTCCTCAACCGAGAGACGACCGTCCTGCGAGAGGGAGAGGGGAATAATAAAGATTGGATGGGAATGGAACATCTCGCCGCTCCAATCTCACATGTCAAACTAAATTCCGTTTCACCCCTCTAGAGTCAACGCAGCACATGCCCCACATTTCCAAGGTACTGCTACGTTTCGCAGGCTAAATATAATCGCGACGATGAATTGGTATGTGATAGCTCTTCTCTACCTAATTTGAATGCTCACCTTATTCACATCAGCGAGTGTCCACACATGGGCGAGTGCGTGGGTGGGCAGACCCGACTGGCCGAGGGCATTCCGGGCTGCCGGCCCGTTCAGGAAGCCTGTTCGTTGCTGCAATGAGAACGAAGTTATACTAAATGTGGACACATTTCCTTTTATCGTTCGTACGAATTCGACACGGCGAGGACCTGCTACTTTCAACTTCCCCAGTCACACAACCGTTCCACCGATCCTCTATCTCCTCTTATCACACTCGAGTAGCAATCTCATATCGCTCCGCAATTCAAATTATTCACCTTATCGACGCCGTTGAACTGTTGTGCGTACTTGAGCTTGTTCTGCTGCGGCATCGTCCAGTTCTCCAGCTGCTTCCCGGGGAAGACTCCGCCCCCTCCGGCTGCAGCTGCTGCAGGAGGACGACCCGGCAGGGGAGGGGCTGCTGCAGAACGAATATTTTATCGTAATATCGTCATAATTCCAGACTGGAATTGCGAAACTGCTATAACGAACAGATTTAACTCATCATTCCTAACCTATCCATCATTTTTTAATATATTAAAAATTTGCATTGACAACCCTGACAGATCAACGTTTCACAAACCACTCAATTGTATATTGTACCGATCGCATTTGATCTGTCGTACACCACTTTTGTAGACAAATAAGAACAATGATCAGAAAACAACCGCCGTGTCAATTCGCCGTTGCGCTCTGTGCACAAATATCGAATGAAGTGTTACATTTCAATGCATTCCCGTCCTTTTCCATTCATCATTTTCATTCTCTCATATCGTTCCTACACCAGAATCTGGCACATTTCTGGAGCAATTGCCGTCTATCCGTTGTCCCATCCTCGCATTCCTCTCTGTCTGATCCACTCACCCTTGGCGGGACTTCCTCCCATACTTCCGATGCTTCCTCTCGGTCCGGTGGCATAGTGGGGGAAGGCTCCTCCTCCTCCAGGGGGCGTAGCCATGGCCATTCCTGCCAGTGGATAGGCACCTGGCATTGGAGGGACACCCATCGGACGAGCGGGCGGCGCCATCATTGGAGGTGCGCCTGTGATGGATAGAATAATTATGCTCACGGAATCCCAATTCAGGAATCGACTACGCAGGGAATTTTCACTCATGATTCTACTTAGTCGGGCATGAAAGGCGATCACTCTCAGATCTTGTTTTTTTATTACCTAATACCGGTTCAACAGATCAATCTGCCAGCGAAAGAATAATCCTCACCTCCCATCATGCCCATGCCCATCCCTCCCATTCCACCCATCATCATTGGGGGCATGGAAGGGGGCGGGGCGGGTGCTCGAGGGGCGGAGCCAGAGAGAGGAACGTTCAGGAGGGAAGGAGGAAGGGCCGGAGGAAGGGGAAGACCCGCCAGACAGTTCCTGCGAATTGGAATGATGAAATTTAGTGAGTGAACTTTGATGAATAATTGTAAGTTGGCTTACATTCGGGAGATGAAAAAACGAACTGCACACCAATTTCCATGGACTATTTTATTAATGATTCACTTTTCCCATCTGATTCGTGAGTCTCCCTCTACTCCCATTACTCAATGATACAATATAAATAATCCACATGTTAAACGCTGATCCACGGAGACCAACGTGACTAGTGACTGAAATAGTTCTTCAACAGAGAATATCAAAATAGAGGAGATCGAAGCGGCTTTGACTGACTCATCCTCGCAGCCCGATCTCACCTGGTCAGTTTCATGGCGATGGAGAACTCTCGCTGATCGAGGAGACCGTCACGGTCGAGGTCGGAGAGGGACCAGATCTGACAGCACCATTATTGATTTTTTCCGTTGGGAGGATCTCTAACGTTGACCGCTGCGCCAGCGATATTAGTAAAGGCTATGAAACTGTGAAAATGCTAGCGTTTTCGAACGATCTTCGTTTTATCTTCGTGATAGTCGAATGTTAAAATCAAGAACAAAACAAACAAACAAGAACGAGGTAGACAATACCTGTCCGAGGACGGGTGGTGGCAGTCCACTCTTCATCAGCACCGTACGCGCCGCCTCGCCTGTGATCTGAAGAGAAGTTATTGATTGATTGATTTTTGATTAACGAAGTTATTGATAAATTGCTGGAGTGTTTATACGATGATTCGCATTTTTTTAGATACGCGAACGATAAACGATTGTCTTAATAACGACGAGACATCTAAATAGCGTCAACTTGCAACTTCAAATCGACATGCGGTCACAAAGCCCAAAATTCTGCGCAATGAAGCAAGATAACGTTTCATACCAGAGAATAGCTGACTGACCTGGCTAGAAGCTACTGAATAAGAACTCCCACGCACCTTTCCATTGACGGGGGCGCACATATTGAACTGCACCATGTTTCCCTCGTGCTCGACAGCAGTTATCTCCGCTGGATTCGACGCCATCTTAATTTGCGAACTAATTAGTAAAATAATTTAATTAAACGGGATATGCATAGAAAAATCATTGTCGCATTATCACTATCATGGCATGCATTTTAGTCCAGCACAACAAGTTCTCTAAAAAAAGATTGGTACTTCAGCGCTTCTCTCATTTTCATAGCACGCGATTCACAACTCAAAATAATTAATAAAACATCGTCATTTAGCAACAAATAATAATAAATAAAACGCACGTTTCGGTAGTGTCCGCTTCACCCGTCGGGCAGGGCTAGCGCATGCGACACTGCAATTTGCATAATTAATTAAGTTATCGAAGACACATGCGCGATACAAGAGAAAGACCAAGAGTGCGATAACTTATCGAATTTTGCGAGAGAGAACAGTCGAGAATGGACCTATTAAACTAAAATGCCCAAATTCAGAAGCGCGAAACCCGCTGGTCACACAGTAGCGCGCTAGGGAGATAGAGGGAGAGATAGGGCTCGCTTTCCTCCTTCCAACCACCACAGTTTATCGGAAAACTTGTTTGTATCTCTACCTGCAATCCCCCATCTCTCCTTTCCTCTCACAGTCTATCGCCCCTTCTCCATCTCTATCACTTCTCCTTCTCTGCAATGGACTCTCTCATTTCCCCATGCTCTCTGTGGGTCAGACAGTACAAGAGAACTCGGGGAAATAGGAGGGGTAATTCATTACTTGTTAGAAGATGCGTCATCCTCGGTAGGTAATTGAAGAACAGGAAACGCGCGAACTGCGAAATGGGCAATCGATGTCGACCTCTTTCTTTCAC
Source organism: Pristionchus japonicus (assembly GCA_900490845.1). NCBI lineage: Eukaryota > Metazoa > Nematoda > Chromadorea > Rhabditida > Neodiplogasteridae > Pristionchus > Pristionchus japonicus. The sequence continues at coordinate 304,002 of LS510098.1, forward strand.
AACTCTCACTTACTCATTCGGGAATGTATCCCCCGATTTGTTTGTGTTTCAGGCAATCGGTATAAATAGAAAGATTTGTAGTGAACAAATCGAGGTGCGAACTGGGAACAAAACCGCAATCCCACCCTGCAAACTCTATCGCCCCACATACAAGTACAAATCTTGAGACTACGAAAAACGCCCGAGGGCAAGAAAAGCGAATAGGGGCTCGAAATGAGTCTGTTCCGTCTAGGGATGTCTAGATTGAGAGAGGGAGAAATAAGAGAAAGAGGAGGGGGAATGGGGTGGGAAGGACTATTGAAGGGCATGGGGAGGGTAGAGGGAGTGAGGCAGGCAAGGGGCATAGCAATAGAGAGAGAGGGAGGTTCACGTCCCTCTCTCACTCCCCTACTCCCCCCATTTTCCCGTATCTCTCCATCGATTCTGTGGAGAAGACAAGCCTGCCAAGGAAGAAGAAGAAGAAGCTTGGAAGGGAGAAGAAAAGCGGGCCTCGACACACGAATTATGGATGAATCTGGTCGTGACGCAGTGAGAAAGGCGGGACTCTCTCCTATGCGCGCATTCTCTCGTTTCCAGTAACCAAGTTCAGATACCTTGCGAGATCTCAAACTCGTTGCAGACATCAACCACTCCAAACTCGATAAATAATTTATACGAAGGCGATTTCGAAATTCAACAACATGCGAAGCTACTCGAGTCAGGAAAAGATCATAAAACAACCCGCGTTTGACAATCACAGAATAACAAGAATGTGAGAATTATTGATGATACTGATGGGAACCTTCTTTACTGGGTTATACCTATCAATCCCAAAGGAATCTGGAGTTACAAATGAACTTCAAACAATTAGTCAGAACACCGATCTGGATCTATAGGGTGCCTAGTGGCTACAATGGAATATTAGCTCTCTATTCAGTCAAACAGATCTAGAGAGCACGGAAACTTGAGAGAACCAGATAGGGTCGTAAAAGTAGTGTGTGAAACTGAGAATCCTTGCTGCTCACTGGTCTGATCCACTCCTGGACACTGCAGCTGCAGCAGATCGAGGGTCGTGGTATCTCTTCGCTGCACGAGGGTCGCGAGAATGAGAGGAAGAGGACTGGCCAGAGTGCGAGGACGGACCTGGAAACGGAGAGTGAACGGACAGATCCACTCTTTGTTTAGTGAACATTTAAAGAAGTTTGGGAAGCAGTGACTGGCCCGACTCGAGAATAATACAATAAGCCGAATCATCCTAAATCTATTCAACCATCTAAATTCAGAATCTAAGTTTCACGGATACATTGAAAACCAACGAAGAAGGTAATGCCAAAAATGACAGCATTGCTTGAAAAAATAAATCATCCTGTATTTTCCTGATGATTCCAGGTTTCACCAACGGCGCAAATAGACCCATTACATCTCATCTTGTTGCTTCACGCTTCGTACCTGGTGGGAGCAGATTCAGAATGGGCTGGGCATGGTTCCTGGGCGGGGCTCCGATCACTGGCGTCGAGTTGAGATCATTCGATGGAATCTGCAAGAACGAGATGATTAAATCAGAATCCGATAGATCAAAGTGCAAAGAAAAAAAAATCTATAGAAACAAAGACACAAGAACGAAACTATGAGGCCACGATTTATGAAAGAGTTCATGGTTTTCTCCAAAGATCCATAACATCAATTTATGAAACGTTGGAGTAAAACTGACTGAACTGACCTTTGGCTTGGGAGGATACTGTGCTGCCCATTCCGAATTGTAGTCACTCATGTTGGGAGACTCAGAGAAGGCCATCGTGAACTCTCCAACCTGCAAAACCATTGATCAATGCAAGATAATAGATCTATGATTGCTATTTTGGATGCAATCAAAGAACTTTGATCGGATATTATCCAAAAGAAAGTATGAAAAGGCAATCGTACAGGAATAGGCAATAATAACACCCTAGAAAACCATCCTTGAATGGAATAAAAATCGTTTAATCTTTGAAATGAAACTAACCTTGAATAATTCACCGCCCTTTCCACACTGCAACGACAGGCTTCCCTGAAATTCATGGATCATGATCATAAATAAATATAAAAACATAAATGCCCACGGCAAAAGAAAGTCGGATGAGAGACATACTCTGAACAAGGTGGTATGGCCATTCTTCAACTTGCAGATATCTCCAGGTTGCGCGTCACCGTATTCAGCAACGGGAACGTTGAAGCTGATCGAACCTTCAAATTTATCACAGATCAGGCGGATTAGACGAAGCGCATCATAGTCATGTTTAGAATAATGTGCCCCAATCATAAATGGATTAGAGGATTTGTGAATCATCGTACAATCAATCAGGAAATCATATAATACTGCCATAATATACAATAAGATAAATAGATAATTAAAGATTTCCTGCTCAAACTAAAATTATAGCAGAAAAGGACAAGTTGAAGAAAACAGAGCAAATATAGCAGCTCACCGGTCGGGTCGGCCACTCGAAGGGAGGTGAATTCACCAGCAGCATTGCGGAATCCGAGCGCTGGACCTAGAATGGGTTCCAGTTAGTAAATCGCAAACTTGCAAGGTCGTTCTTACTCTTGTCGATGACGATGAAGTGGCAGTTCACACTCGACATGCTCGGCTGCAAGTCCTTGATGGGCGTGGGCTTGAAGTCGAGGAGGTTTAGCATCTCTCTAATGAGAGGAGGTTAGAAAACACTCGAAAAACAAGAATACAGGTCGAAAACAGGTCAGAAAACGAGAACACCGATCAAGAAAAATCGTAAGTTGTGATTTCCCAGAGAGACAACATTGCTGACGCGTGCTCTTACGGTAAGAAAATTACCACTGCGTTTACCGTGCCAAGCTGCGAATTTGCGCTGCCAAATGTCGATTTGAAACACGGGTTTCGCGGGTGCTTGAGCTGTCCGTTTCTTTTTGAATTGTCACTCGTTTTACTCGTTCAATTTTATTGTTCTTGATTGATATCATCTCATGGTTGCTTAACGCAGGGCTCGCATCCTTCAGATGGGTCGGGACGATGGCTATTCGCCGCACAAGGTACGTTATTGGTTTTTCAATCGATTTCGAAAACGCTTTTTCCTTGATTTTTCATTGGCAATCTTGGAGTTTTGCTATTTTCTGAATTGTTTATAGTTTGCAGAGGTCTCTGGCGCCTTCTCCTGGTGTGCTAGTCTATAGCTTTCACTGTTAACCATTTGTTCAGGATGTTCGGCGTTCGGAGCGCACTCGTTCTACGGTGTACAAGAGTCTGGGCGAGAACAAGCTAGGAGTGTCCAGCTCCGAGATGAGAAATCTGCTCGCCCTTGCGAACAACTTACGCGACCGAGTATGCTACTATCTTTTCGAAACTATTTCATGGGCCAATTCGATCCGTTTCGACTATTTTTCAAGTGGAATCGTTTCAGGAGGAGCGGCAGCAGCTGCAGCACAGCAACGGCCGCTATCCGACTCGCGCGAGGGCCCATTTCGTCGAACATTGTGATTCGACGGAGGATGACGAGGACGAGGTTAGTTTGACGATGGTTAGGATGATTCCTAGCTCAGGTTTGGACCTCGTCCTGCCTCAATCTATCAGAATCCTTCAGCGTCCCCGTCCAACTCGTCGATCGACTCGCCGCAATTCTCACGTTCTCTTCGAGCAAGAAGACGACGATGCATCGAGAGACGCGCCCGAGGAGAAGAGTCCCATTCTCAGAAAGTAAGCAGTGATTGTGCACTCTACGGTGTTATTGTCCTGGAAAAGAGTTTTTGTTCGATATTAAATTGTACGGTTGCAGACCGGCAAAACGTCGTCGAGTGATGATGGAATCGGAGGACGACGAGGCTGGATCAGGAAGAGCCAAGGTGAGCTTGTTTGTGGACGATGGTTCGTCTTTGGAATTGGGGAATCGAGGATCTCGTTTTTATCGGAATTCTTTTAAATTAAAATCAGCATAATCTCAGGACGAAGACGGCGGACTGTACGACCGTGTGAAGACCAGGCACAAAGAGTGAGTGATTGTGATGATTCATACGTCGTTAACCCTGTAAATATTTCAATAAATTTAATAGAAATATAATATAAATTTAGCAATGCGACTCCGAATGGCGATAAGAGTCTCTCTACGAAGAGCAGCCCGCCTTCCACGACGAGATCATCCAGGTTTGTATTCGTTTCCAGTATTGAATGATCGTCAACGGTAAAAGATTTCTGTAAAACTAAAAGCAATTTTTCTTTATACTGCATCATTAAAATATTGCACGTGCTCTGGTAACATCTTTTCTTACTACTTGATTTTATTTTTAACATAAAAACAAGTATGGTTCAGACACGAGCGTCGTTCGCGTGCGACCGAAGAGGCGGAGACTGCTGCTGCCATCGAAGCTGTTGAGACTGCGGTGCATCGAGAGGAGGAAGAAGAAGAGGAAGAGGTACTGTTGGAGAGAGATGCGATCGAGGACTGGCTTTTCAATGTTCTTCCAATGCTATGTTGTTGATTCAGTACCGAAGCGTGAATTTAGGATTCGGAAGAAGAAGAGGAGGAGTCGAAGGAGCCTCGTCAGTATCCCCTGCGCAGAGAGAGGAAGACGGTGGAGAGATACGGTGCTGGTAGAGACGCGACGCACAGCCAGTCGAGACCCAAGGTGAGGAATACGGTAGGAGTACGGTGGTTGATCATTTTCGATTATCCAGATGGGCGAGCGTCGCTCGATGCGCAATTTCCACAAGATCGAGCAGAGACTGGAGAGGAGAAAGAAGCAGAGAGATTTCAGGTGAGGAGAAGTAGCAGTGGATGAAATTTTGTGAAATATTGAGTGGCGGACTATTACTTTGAAACATTTTGATCATAAAAATGGTTCATATTGCGGGTTTGACTCACGATTCGTAAAGTTCTGGTGGTCTTGACTTCTCGGTATTACCACTATCAAACCCAATCAATGCCATCATCAGACGTCGCATGGCTCGCAGTGATTCCTCTTCGACGGACGCGACGGACGACGAGGCCGGCGGATCGGGAACCAAGAGGTGAGGGATGATGATTAGCCTGGTTAGAGGAGAAGGTCCAGAAAGTGGCGCTTTTTGTAGGCGCTTTGATATGGTTTGATTTTTCTCTTATTTCATTGTACGCGAATAGTCGCAAATCTATGCAAATCAGTTGTGGGGCTAGGAGCAAATTTGTATTCTTGGAAGATACCCCTATTCATTAGTTTACTCGTTTCCTAGTAAAGACATAGGTTGCTTGAAACTAGAAACGACATTGTACGCCTGTTTTCTCGCTATAATTTTTTTTTCATTTCAACATCTATCTCCTTCCAGTTGTAGTCTGAGAGTGCGGCGAATAACCTTCCATCCTTTCCACCAATCCAATCTCCTCCCCTCATTCATCTCCCCTTGCAGACGCGGCTCCTCTCGTCGTGACGATGATGATGAACGATTCGAGCAGAGAAAAGAGAAGAGTATGGCCAAGAGTCGTCAAAGATTCCTCCCAATCAATATGAGTGGTACGGTATGGGATAAGGGGAATAATTTAGGTAGTTATGGATTGATCTATGATAGGGCGCACGGTGGTCTCAGGGTTGATCTCTGATCTCCTTGCAGCGAAGGATCTCTCCTCCTCCTCTAACGTGGTCCGTGAGCGACTGCGACAGGCGGGAGCGAGCTGCTCCGATATCGACCCGATGTCCATGGATGGTACCGTACTCTTCGATCAGGTACGGTAGCTATTGATTTACTGATGTATGGGAAACATAGATGTTTGGGGAAGTGGGCAAACGTTTGTTTCACGTGCTATGATTCATGTGAATGTGCCGCACATATTGGGTAGCCATTTTCGAGATGTCAACCAATTCGAGATATTTCGAGTTGTTTTGAAATGCGCGTCCTTGTTTCACGAATATTACATATGTGTTGATTTCAGTTGTTTGTAATTCCGCTTCTACAGGAGTACTAAACAAATTCTAAATCAAACAAATGCCAGGTGGGTGGTCTGGACGGGCATCTGCAGACACTGAAGGAGGTCGTCCTCTTCCCCATGCTCTACCCAGAGATATTCGATCGATTCAAGATCAACCCACCCAAGGGATGCATCTTCTACGGACCACCCGGTGAGTGCGCTTTGCGGGGGCTGCGGTTATGGTGGGTGAGACGGCTTTGTCTAGAATGTATGGAGGTGCAATTAATACAACCAGAAAAATACAGATCGATTGAACATCATAGTGAGAGCAATAGTGGCAGGAAGATGGTAGGTGCGTAAAAGGTGGCTTCACCCGACTAATCACAGGAACGGGCAAGACGCTGGTCGCAAGAGCGCTCGCCAACGAGTGCGCCAAGGGAGCCAAGAAGGTCCGTTTATATTGTTAATGTAATATTATATTTTTAATTTATGTAGTATCAAACAATTTGATATCTCGCAGGTGGCGTTCTTCATGCGCAAGGGCGCTGATTGCCTCTCCAAATGGGTCGGCGAGTCGGAGCGACAACTGAGGTATGCGGTGGTTATCAATTCGCAATGTATATTTGGGCCCATCTTGTTCGAGTCACTTGGTGAACTTTGTCTTCACAGATTGTATATCCACAGTTTGGACTCATGGTTTTGATTTGTTGGAGTTTGGCGATGGATTAGGAAACCAGTAAACATTATGATTGATTACTGTCTTCAAATATCGATCACTTGCAGACTGCTGTTCGATCAAGCATATGCGATGCGTCCCTCGATCATCTTCTTCGACGAGGTCAGTTTGCGATCGGATTGGTTACTGTAGCCGGACGATACCGTGACCACTCCTCGTTCAGATCGATGGTCTCGCCCCCGTTCGCTCCTCTCGACAGGATCAGATCCACGCGAGTATCGTCTCCACTCTACTCGCACTCATGGATGGACTCGATTCGAGGGGAGAGGTAAGCGAGGAGTTCCAGTGATGATTGACTCTGGTTTCACGGATGGTACTTAATTTATCATAAACTGAATGACAATGACAATCACTTTCATCCAGGTGATCGTAATCGGGGCGACGAATCGACTGGACACCATCGATCCGGCTCTCCGTCGACCCGGTCGATTCGATCGCGAACTGAAGTTCTCCCTGCCGGATGCGAGCGCGCGAAGAGACATCCTCGAGATTCACACCAAGGAGTACGGTTGTCTTATTGATTGGGAGTACGGTAGTGCAACATATACGGTATGTGACCCTGATTATCGATTGGTTTCCAGGTGGGGCGGGTGCAAGCCGGCGCCCGAGGTGATCGAGTGGCTGGCCGACGGCTCGTCCGGATACTGCGGCGCCGACCTCAAGTGAGTGTTTGTAGTTTGTACTCTGCTCATTGTAATCTGTAGTCTGATCTCTCCCACTACCTCTCATCAATCGATAATCCGCAGGTTCCTGTGCACGGAGGCGGTGCTGATCGCACTGCGCGAGCGCTACCCGCACATCTACATGAGCAGCGAGAGACTGCTACTCGATCCCAATCAGGAGAGTGTGGTTTGATCTCTGATCTTTGTAGTTTGATCTCTGTTCTCTGTGGTTTGATCACCCCTCTCTCTGCAGGTGGTCATCGAGCAGCGTCACCTGCAGGACGCGATGCGGCGTATCACGCCCGCGTCGAGGAGAGGTGTGTAGTTTGATCTTTGTAGTCTGTAGTCTGGTCTCCCTCTCTCATCCCTCCTCTCTCTTCAGACCTCTCGATTCCGTGCCGTCCGATGGAGCCGCGCACCTCTCTCATTCTGCGACGCAGCCTCGACCAGCTCATGGCCACGCGCATCCCCGCTGGATATCGGTGAGTAACGGATGGTTGGAGTTTGTAGTCTGATCTTTGATCTCTTCCAGCCAGTCCTCGGGCGCCTCCCAGAACGGCATTGGCTCCTCGCAACTGGAGAAGGTGGTGAAGGCACTGGAGAGCGCACCTGTTGTGCCCGCTGGTGAGTGCGAGGGAGGAGTTGGACAGACTGGATGCAAGAAGTCTGCTCGTCTATGAGATTCTCCACCCACTCCGCCTCATCATCTCTCATCTCTCTCTCTCTTGCAGTCCGTCTCCTCCTCACTGGGACGTCCCTCCGATCGGACACTGGCCAGTCGTCCTTCCTTCTCCCCGCTCTCCTCTCCAAGTTGGACCACCTCCCCATCTTCTCCCTCGCAGTGGGGAAGCTATTCGCGGATGGAAGACCGGAGGTTTGTTTTGGAAAGGAAACACAAAGTTCTGTTGTATTAGAGGCAGTTACGAGGTAGATGTGCCAGCTGTATTTTTTTGTGGTATAGGGCCTACTACCGATCGTTGCTGAAGTATGTTGATGCCAGATGTGGCATTGTTGAAACGTAGACATGCTATGTGGCGTATTTTCGGAACGTTGCATCAAGGATCTTAAGAAAATCCTCTATGCTATTTTACATGCTATCTTGCAGGAGACTCTGGCGCAGACGATGCAGTCTGCCCTTCGCGCTGCTGCCTCCACCCCCGCCATCCTCCTCCTTCCCAACATCGACCAGTGGTACGCCGTCGTCCCTCCGAGTGTCAGCCACATGGTGAGTGCAAGAGGGAAATGTGTGGGTACTGTAGCCAGGATATGATAGTGTGAGGATTACGGTAGACCACGAGTCGTTGGATGTCCAATCCTACTATACACGTAGTGTACTTGAAGCAGCGATGTAATTTGTCAGGAAAACGTTAGTGTGCTATTATGTAGCACCAAAGGCATAAGTCAGAACGGTCGGGAAGTGCCTTAACCTATGTGCCATTGCAGCTCGCAACGGCCCTCGACAACCTCACTGGCTTCACCTCTCTGCTGCTGTTGGCGACGTGTGATGGGACACTGGAGAGGGCGAGTGGAGAGACGGCCGCCCTCAGGGGATTGTTCAGGACGGTCAACGCATTCGAGGTGAGTGGAGGGCGTGTGCTGATTAGAAGTTCGGTTTGCTTATTTCACTATCATCGAGTAGGGACGCTTTATTACGGAATCTGTTACTTGCCAGATTTCTGCAACTGGTGCAACCTGAGTGCTCCAAGTAAAAATTGTAAATTGTGCGGTTTATTTTACTGTCTTTTCTCTCAGGTGCCAGTGCCCTCGGACGAGGAACGACTCGCCTACATGGAGTACATCACGAGACCCGCCCTCGTCCCGCCCAAGAAGTTCGATCGTGAGTCCATGTCTAATTACTGTTAATTAGGGAACTAATTAGTTAATAAGCATAATTAATTTCATCTTTCCAGCCTCTGCCTATCCCACGCCGCCAGTGGCGAAAGAGGCGGATGTGGCGCCGCGCAAGCTGTCGGAGAGGGAGATCACCGGTGAGGGACGGGTTTCACGGAGGAGCCATAAGCGGGCAGCATTATTCTGTAACGGAATTTCCGTTCCCTGAGACCTTCCAAATATTGGAGTAAATCGAATTTCTTTCTTTCAGAGCTGCGTAAGCTGTACGAGGGACAGGAACGCGAGTTCCGCATCTTCCTCCGAGATATACTCGGTGAGCGATTTTCGTCTTGTTTTGCGGGATTTGTCCATGGTGCCTCACATGGTTGTTGTATCATGATGGAGATTTAAAAAATAATAACTTAACCAACACAGCTCGTCTGATGCGTGACCGCCGCTTCCACATCTTCAACAACCCTGTGGATGTACGCTGATTTTGTAAACTTTATTGTTATCGAAAATCGATAGTGTTGATTTTCGAAATAATCCTTTTTTTATTCAGATCGAGGACGCACACGACTACTACGAGATAATCGAGCACCCGATGTGCATGAGCGATATGATGGGCAAGATCGATCGGAGGTACGGTGGATGAGAAGGAGTACGGTAGCCAGTTGTCGATTGCAGGGAGTACCGTACCCCGGAGGAGTTCGTCGAGGACATCACGCTCATTGTGAGCAACGCGCTCGAGTACAACCCGCCGGACACTGAGGGTACGGTGATCGATTGATTGGCTGAGATTATACCAAAGTCATTGCAGGCCGCATCATCCGCCACAACGCCGTCGCCTTGCGTGACATGTGCGACGCCCTTCTCGATATGGAACTAGACGAGAAGTTTGTCGAGAAGATGCAGGTACGGAAGTTGCGGGGAGGTGGGAATCGCGAACTGATTAGTTTACACGAACTGATTAGTTTACACGATCTGAAGTAGAATACGGTAATTGCTACGGTATCCGTTCAGGAATCGGCTCGTCTGCTGAAGGAGGCGGGCGTGAAGCTGCGTAAGGAGCCACTGCCCTTCGAGAAGACCATGCCCCAGAAGTGAGTGATCAACTAATCTATAATCGTGACGCGTTGATGAGGCTTTTATTATGCGCGAAATATAATGATGTTCAGGTTTACTCGCAGCGCAGCCGCCGCTGGTTTCGTCAACATCGTGGACGAAGAGATGAAGAAGGAAGAGGGAGGAGAGGCAGAGGAGCATGATGAGAGTGGAGAGGAGGAGGTAAGGGATGGGAGGAAGGGGCGATCAATTGTTGATCGAGTGAATTCTGTATTCATATTTTTTCCTGATTGACTATTGATGATGCAACCTCTCTCAGGAGATGGACCATGACGGCCCCTCCACAAGCACGGCCACCACGCCCAAGACGCCCAGGTACGGTAGTATTAATTGAGCAACCAGTTGTCGATAAACGATCTACAATAACCTCAGAAACATGATTGATTTTTTCAGAAGGAAGCCGAAGCGCCGCCTCGGCACGTACAACCTGACGAAGCGGCCCAAGTCGAGCGCCAAGAAGTCGGACCGAGCGAGGTATTTTACCGTTCCGTCGATGCGTAGATTCTGGGTAGTGGACGGAGCCTAACGAGATGCTATTTTAGAAGCCACTCGAAGACGCCGATGGAGGACGAGGAGCACAAGCATGCGGCGGTCGTGGCTGCAGCTGCTGCAATGGACGACCAGGCTGCAGAGTCGATGGATTCCATTGGTGAGCAGGAAGGGGGGGGGGGGGCTGAGAGTGGGAGTGGTAGTGGTAGAAAGAAAAAGCTCGTGAAAAATATCAGGAAAAGATCGGGAGTTATGATTCCCGGCGCCAGTCACATACAGGGTGCGCATTGTTGTCTTGATGAGAGATAACGAGTTAGAGTGATTTAGTGCACCCTTGGATATTTTAGAATAGATCACTCAATCAATAATATCACAAACTGTTGATTTTCTACTTTCAGATGTGACGTCGCGAGGTCGCGCGTCGGACGAGAGTGCGTCGGGAGAGGAGAGGAAGAGCAGCAGAGAGGAGAAGAGGAGGTGAGGAGAGATGGATGATGACGTCATCAGGGGATTGTAGGGATCGTTAAAAAATGTTCGGGGTAATGGCTTTTAAACACAATTTTGCTACTGTATAAACGCGACTACGACCCCATCGAATAAATGCCGCTTGCAGCTCGTTGGTCACTGCTGCAGCTGCAGCAGTCGTACCAGCAACCGACGGATCTCCTCCCCTCGGGACGGAACGAGAGAGCGGACCCTCCTCCTCCCAGTCGAGTAGTTCACCCGAGAAGAGTGGAGAGGAGGGAGAGGGAGGAGAGAGGAAGGCAGGGGGAAGAGACAAGATGGAGGAAGGAAAGGAAGAAGAAGAGGAGGAGGTGTTGAAGATTGACGAGCAGAAGATGAGGGAGGTCGTCGAGAAGGTTCGGGTTTTTACATTAAAAAAAAATCAATTTACGTTTTTTTGAACATTGGTTTAAAAATCTTTATTGATATGGTGCGAAATAGTTGCTTGCTGACGCAATCTCTCTATTGCAGTGCACCTCTCTGACTCATTCCTGGCCGACACCCGAACTGGAGAGACTCGCTGCTGCACTCATTCACGAGATCGACCTGAAGAGGGAGTGGTGAGTCGATGGGAGATGATGACGTCATTATTAGGCAATGTCTAGTAATTTGGCGCGCTTCTATCTACTTCAGTAGTTGTTCTGTGCTTCGCTACGTTCGCTGTTTCAAAACCAAGAAATTGGTCACCGGGTGAAGTGGGGTGTCATGCGGTTGATAGATGCTAAAGTGGTTGACCAATGTCGATTATGTAGCGAGTACCCTGTAAAAACAAAATCACAGCTGGGACCGCCGCAGTCTGCCCGCAGCTCTGCTGAAGATCGTCCAGTCGTGGCACTACGAGGACGAGGGCGGGATCTTTTGATCTTTGATCTCTGATCTCTGATCTCGACCATGAGCTTGATCTCTGATCCACAATCTTTCATCGCAAGCTCACGCTTTCCTCACGATCATTGTGCTTTCTCGACTCGCATTTCGATTATATTCGCCATTTACTTGTAATGAGGTTTTTTTACTTGTAATTTTTATTCGTTTTATGTATATCTTACTAGGCCGCTCTACCGTATCCCCCGAGTATGCATTATTTCTTGCTATGACCAATCGATATCCGATACGAGCTACCGTAATCACAGCTGCTGATCTTTCCCTCCATTGAGAAACGTGTCGTAGGAAACGCTGAGAGCCCGATATCGATATTGAATAGGTCTTATTTATTATCTGTATTTTCAAAGTAACAATCTAAATTATTTCTGACTTGTATCAACATCTTTGTACGCCCTGCCAGTTAACGATTGCTCACTACCATTTAATACTATCTCAATTTCCAATTATCAATGTGCATAAAGTTTTATCCTACTAAAGTTACCATAGTGTAATGCTGTCAATCCGTTCTGTAACGGCGCTCATGCGTATCTCATCGACGGATGGTACAGTATTCCCTTGGTTACCGTACTCTTCCAGGTAGGACCATCCCTTGCAAGGATGGACTTCCAGAATCGTGCTGGAGGCAAGACGGGAGGAGGAGGCGTTGCCTCCGCCTCGGATGCCGGAGTCGATCGAAGGGAGCGACTGAGGTACGGTAGGGGAGGAGTTATTGATTAGTTACGGTAGAATGAGATTACTGTAATTATCGATTGCAGACAGCTGGCGCTGGAGACGATCGATCTGCAGAAGGATCCGTACTTCATGCGAAACCATCTGGGAGGATACGAGTGCAAGCTCTGCCTCACCCTCCACAACAATGAAGGTACGGTAGGAGGGGTTATTGAGTGGAGTGTGTATGGTCTTGCAATGATCATGTAACTTGAGCCTGCTCGGCTATGACTAGAGCAAATCACTCAGAACATATCAGATCTGATAGTGTGTATGGAGTATTTCTCTTACGCAACAATGCACAACATAATTTAGATCGGTTGAATATAACCTTCGGAGGAATATTGAATTTTTCTGTGTTGAGAACTTACGTAGATTCCGTGAAACATGAACGTTTCGAGGCAGTCTCAACATCAATCTCCCCTCCTTGCAGGATCATACCTTGCGCACACGCAGGGAAAGAAGCATCAGGCCAATCTGGCCAGGAGAGCCGCCAAGGGTACGCTATTTTATTGTATGGCTATCACTGATTGTCGTCTATCGCTGTGATATTTTTAGTGCCTCTAAAATGTGACCAATTCGATACTGGTCCGTATCCCCTTACAATCAGTGTACTGTACCATAGGGTTGTACGATATCTGTATCGATGTGTTGCAGAGGCGAGCGAGCAGCCGTACCTGCCGGTGCCGCAGGCGTCCAAGGTGGAGACGAAGAAGTTCGTCAAGATCGGACGACCCGGATACAAGGTACGGTAGGGGGAGGGGATGGAGAAAGGATCGAGGACTGACTTTCTGGTTGTGCGTATTGTCCACGATGGAGTTGACAGTGCTTGTTGGGTGGAAGTAAAAATAAATTTCAGGTGACTCGCGAGCGCGATCCGTCGTCTGGCCAGCAGGCACTGCTCTTCCAGGTGGACTACCCCGAGATTGCCGATGGAATCTCACCCAGACATCGGTCAGTCAGAGAATGAACAAATGGATATATTGTACACATTTTATCGTAGAATCTTCATTTGAGTGAACAAATGCCAGGTTTACATCCTGTTTCCCCGTGTCAGTCTCACCTAAAGGTATCACTGATCTGGCCTACTGATCTCAAAATCGTTCGAGTCGTTATCCACACCAATTCCTCTCCATTGCAGTTTCATGTCTGCCTACGAGCAGCGCATTCAGCCGCCCGACAAGAGATGGCAGTACCTCCTCTTCGCAGCTGAGCCATACGAGACCATCTCGTTCAAGATACCCTCCAGGTGGGAAGCAGACGGGGTCTGCGGTTGATGTTAATGATTGGAGTCTGATGGGTCTGAGGTTGAACTGTAGGTTACTTTCATAATTCAGAGTAAAAGCTCTCAAATTAGAGTTGGTTAACTTCATGATCGGGTAGGTATTACACGATCCCGTCAAGGTGAGAAGACGGTGTCGGTTTTCACAATGAAAAACAATGTCATTTGCGAGAAAGACGTGGGAATAGTAGCGAATCGGGATGCTTCTCGTATCAATAAAATGAATCTCTTGGATTGCAGAGAGGTGGACAAGAACGAGACTCGCTTCTGGTCGCTGTGGAATCCTGACACGAAACAGTTCTTCCTCCAGGTGAGAAGGGGAGAGGAGAGAGAGAGAGAGTAGACTCTCGATTATACACGATCTCTATCTGGTATGTAGAGGGTAAGAGGATAGACGGAGATGTGGATGAATGGTGGTTAACAGTGTATTCAGTAGGTAACAAAACATTCAGAAAATTTCCCGTGATTGACAAGAAAAAAATTATGTCACGTTCAGTTTCGGGTTTCGCTGACAAGTCAAAGCGTGGTGTATCCAAATAGAGATGATCGCCTGTGACGTCTGTTGTTAATAATAGTTGCCAATGAATCAACCAACCAATGAATCCCACTTGATGACGAATCAATGGATCAATCGATAATCTCAGGTTCCATTCAAACTGGAGCGTATGGATTCTCGAATGGACGATGGATTGGGTGCTCCTCCTCCCTCGATGTTCCTCGGTTCGGGAGTTCCTGCCCCTCCTCCACCCATGTTCCTCAGATATTGATTGAATATCCTATACCCCTTCCATCCGCCCGAGTACCGTAACCCAAGTTGTTTCAATCGTCTATTGGTTTTGTTTGAACACCCATAAATTATGATGTTGTAGTTTCGCACACTCAAGTCGTTTCAAGATCTTCAATCCGCAAATATTATTCCATCCATTTTCTGAATCCATCTGGCTTGTTTCTGTTTTGTTTATTGGAAGTAAAGTAAATCCCGAATCATGGACTATTTCGAAACAATACAAAAGGAAGATAAATTCAAATATAGAAATGAGGAAGAAGATCAAGGACTATTTGTTTAATTCGTGAAGCTGGAATACAGTGTGCATGACTGGGGAACAAGCCGGGTTGATTGTGTCGTTCTCAATGAAATGAGCTCAACACAATTGGTAGATCGGAAGGGCTTTAAAATTCTAGCAGGAAGACACCGTTCATAGATCCCCACTGGGTCTGGCCAATCCCTCGTTTGTGGAGACCAAGCAGAGAAGATCGGAGACGTCCTATCAGACTTACTTCCGATCTCCTTCTGGTGTGTCCGTTAAAAAAGGGTCATTTAAGCAGTTGGATCAATCCGCTACAGTATCTTTTCTGTCGAGGTGTTCTATAAGCAGGAAGAAATGTCGATTTTTTCCTTCGGTAGTTCCGATTGTTCACTGCTGGTTGAGGAAGATGTGAGTTATCGTAAATTTCAAATGCTCAGCTTTGACAATACTGTGTTTAGCGGCTGCCTTACGAACTGAATCGCTCGGAACACAATAATCGATTAGCGATGCGCTTTTGAAAAATTATTTTGTTGTTTCGTTCCTGCCTATTTAGTGGCGTAGAATCGTGTTATAGCTAATTTCAATGATATAAACATCGGCAAACGTGCGAAAACGCGAGTGAAAGTGAAAAGGGGCGTGGCTTGGCATCAAGCCAACGGTAGGAAAGAGTTGTACACTAGCGGAACCGATTATATTCTTACGATACTTTTTAATATTTTTTAGATGATCGAGTTCATTGAATTTGTTTATTTGCAGGAGAATCAGAAGCAAACGTTAGACACGCAGGAGGAAGAAGTGGAACCTCGAGTGCTGAATTGGCTGAATGAATCACTCCTTGATTCAGATTCTTCTTCCAACACGATTACTGCCGATGAGAAGGTTGAAGTGGATGAACGATCGGTCTATGTGGGAAATGTGAGTTCAACGCAACTGTTACTTGCAAGGGTTTCGCTATTGTGAATTTTAATTAAGAGACTGTCTCCGTAAAAATTTATCATTTCGTCTCTTTTCCGGACATCTCCTTAGCACAAAGATCCAGCCCTCCCCACTACCATGGCATGAGAGGGTATGGGCCCCTGATTGATGAAGTGGTGGTTTTGGGATTCCTCGTCGCGTGCGTGGTGCGCTGTGTGCGCGCGAAGTTCAAAAATTCGATTTTCATATCTTCTCAGCCGAACAAGCTATAGTCGAAATTCTTTTTGCATTGTGTTAGTGAGCTCAAATGTGCAAACTTTCAACGGGGACTTTATTTAAACTTCGATTCTTACGTCGATTTTGCAAGTCAAAAAGTCATTTTTCTTAGATTTTTTCCAGCTTTACGAAGGGGGAGCAAGGTCCCACATACTACACAGTGTGCCTGCCATGTATGTGAACAACTTCCATCACGTTTGAAAGAAATCGGTTTTACTCCGCCCCCCACTTTTGATACCCGAAGTAGATAGCATGCCAAAATCGAGAAGTCGAAAGGATGGTTTCTCCTTGGTTATACCTCTACTACAAATAGCCGGGCCTAAAAGTGTTAACTTCGAAGTTTTGGGAAGATTGAAGCACTTTGAGTATTTTTCCGGAGGCGATTTTATCGTCGAGGACCATGACCCGGGGGTCATGGGTGCACTCTGCACCTTGCAACCATGAACCCCGGGTCATGGTCCAAAATCGAGTTGGTGGGGATCCTGAAGTAACATACCTCATCGCATACTACAGTGCCACACATACTACCGTAGCCCGGTATACCGTGCTCTGTTCAATCGCGAAC
>LS510098.1:326759-354697 GCA_900490845.1 Pristionchus japonicus
GGGGGGGTGCGTTCCGTTTTCATCCTCAGTCGCTTTTTGCTCCTCATCGGCATTGACCCCATAGAGAGGAAGGGGGGCTCTACATATCTCCTTCCTATCTCTCCGGAGTCTCTCAATCGAATGAGCATTGGATGGGAAGGAGGAATGAGCCCCCTGTAGAGAGTGATCGCCCCTACATGGAATGAACCGATCTGCTCACTCTCCTCTTCCCCCAGTTTGAATCTCTCCTTTCTATCCCCGGCTGATATTGCACCGCCGTCACTTTCACTCGATCAGTATCATTTCCGAACCACCTGCATTGATTATCGCGAATCTCGGATGCATACCTCATGCAACTTCACTTGCATAGCTAGGCCATGAATTATGCAGTGCTCGTTGCGGCTACTTCATATAGTTATCCATCAGCATTCTATCTAGCTTTTGAGGTTCTTTCTCGGCACTTCTTTGGTTTCTGGACGACCTTTATTCCTAGAGGAGCCATTCGGAACGGCCCAGGAACGACTAGAAACCGAGGAAGTTTCCCTTTCTCTAAGATCAAGCTGTCACCAGACGTGGCATCGAGGGTCCGTTCACTTATCGCTTCATGGAATCTCATTCACTCTCAACTTCTCTCTCTTCTCACTCTCGAAAGTAGCAAAAGGCGTCTCCTCTTGACCATTTCTCGCTTATTTTTCTCTCAAAGTTACTGCCATTTCTTCTGTTCAATCGCAGTCAATTATTGTGAGTCAGTTTGAGTTGATTTCCTTCCTTTCCTTTCGTCTCTTTCGGTCACTCACTCCATTTTCACGAATGCGCTGGCGACCTTGCATCAATCTTGGCCGCACTCCATCTATTCCATCCATTCTACGATTTCGACACTTTCGAATTTCAATGTCAAAACAACATTTGGCCGTACCAATAAGTTCCCGGACAAAACTGGTATATCTCAGCCATCACTCTGGCAATTCATAAGTGAGAGAGCTTAGGCAAAGCCTATTTGAGACGGGCAAAGCCAATTATGACATGGCCAGTCAGTTCCTCCTCTCTCTCTTCTGTCTCAAACTAGCCCTTCCCCGTCCCTTTCCCGTCCCTAAACGGTTTCATTCGCGATCGAAAATCTGCGAGGGTTCTAGTTAGAATTCGCTTCCAAATCCTATCAGAACCCAGTGCGAGTCAGAGTAAATCTTTCCCTTTCGTTCGTACGATTTCGTGGTCAATCCGATTGACTAATTCGACCCCTTTTCGCTTTCTGGGCGGTTTCTCACTCTTTCTGGTGCCAGAAATGGCTAATCACACGTTCACTCCTCATCTTTCTCCCCTTCTCTCTGAGCGTATTCTGAAGCTAAGACGTCCCAAAGTGGGGGCGAGAAGAAGGAATCCGATTATGGTTAGGAGAGGAACGAACACTCTCTGCCTACGCTATTCTCGAGAAATCATCTGACTCTCTACGATTCGCCTGTTCTTTCCACTGTCTGATCGATGAGAGGAGAGGAATGAAGAAAGCTCTCTGACAAGGGAGAAATCCCGTAGAATGGAATCATGAGCGTCCTTTGATCTTTCGACATTGCACCTCGTCCCTCTGAATTCTTCCCTACATTTTCGAGCTTCTGTAAACAGTGAGAGGTGAAAAAGTCTCGTGTGAAATGGCACGAAACTGCGTCATCTTCTCAAACAAACATACTCCCACTCTGACTGATTTACTGTTCTACTCTTGTAGCTGCCGTTTCTAGTTTGTGACCCTTCATTCCTCTTTTCGTTCCTGGGTAGTCAAGAGTGGTTCACTCAGAGACACGACCGATTCAGTCTAGGTTTTCCCTACTTTGAGGTCTTCTTTCCAACACTTTATGAATCACAGACTAATTCCCTATAGCTGTTGCTTTGAGGGACATTCGCTCACACTTGACCTGTCTCAATTGTTGCTTGTGCATCCATTATAATTGACCGTCTTGGAAAGGAATAGGGCGCGGCTAGGAATAACTCTGACACCTGAGCCAAGTTGTCTGAACTTTTGCGCCTTTTGACTTAGTGATTCACCAATTGGATGCCTTCTTTCGTCGTTTTCCCCACTCGTCTCACATTTCCTCCTCTCTCGAAGTGGAAAGAGTCGTCTCGGGTTTCTATCGCCCGCCTTTTTCGAGCCTTTTCTTCTTGTTCACAGACGACGAAAGAGATCAATTTCAATCGTTTCACACTCAATTTCTCACTGATTTTTCACTGCCGACGATGTTCTCTAATGTTCCAAAGAGCGTGTGAAAACGGAAATGTTTGGATGTGACGGTGTACCCGAAAAAACTATTCTGGCAACTTGGTGATTGATCCTTTCAAAGTCTGGCACTACGTCTATCTGGTCAATGTCTAGGCGAATCTTGTGATCGACCAATGGTTAGTGTGCAATTCATGTGAATGATTTGTAATATGTTAGTAAATGATGCGGTGTTAGTTTTCCGGAAAAAAGTCAGGAAAAATGAAAAAAGGTATTAGTTTTGAGTTTGGAAAAATGTCGGAAAAAGCTCCATTTTTGAATTCCCGCCATTATCGATTTTCGGTGAAATCATCTTTCCCTTGAACCAATCGATATAGAAATGTGTCACGATGCAGATCGCGTGTCAGAAAAACGTATACCTAATTTTAGTTATAACTGAATCGTGAAGAAATGAGTCATAACCGAAAAATGATAATGGCGGGAATTCAAAAATGGAGCTTTTTCCGAGATTTTTCCAAGCACAAAACTAACACCATTTTTCATTTTTCCTGACTTTTTTCCGGAAAACTAACACCACATAAGGTAACGGAGTACGGAGCCTGCACCTTTATGCTATTTCAAAGCAAATGCATGCTCATTTAGCGTACCAGTTTCACTCTTCTCATTCATTTGTTTCTCCCTTCACTTCACTCCTCCTCTCACAGGCTCATCCCCAGAGTACACAGTGAATCTCAGACGGCAAAGTGGTAGATCATCGGTGTCAACTCTCTGCCTCATTCCTCCTTCTCCCTCTCCCTCCTCCTCCTCTTTCTAGTTTTACCAGACGGGTGCTTTCGAAGATGATAATCACTTGAGTCACAACTGGATGTTGACGACGTTTCCAGTCGGGAATCTCTAGATCATTGAGATACAATAGTCCAGAGTGCGAGGGTTCTGTCTCCGTCTACCATACATAAACCTTCGCAAGAATCAACTCGCCTCGTTTCGAAACTCGCAGTTCGAGAATCGCCGCACATCGTAAAAAGCGCGTTATAATGTATGCAGCCCTCTCACTTTCTCTCCTCTCGGTCTCTCACTTGCACTCTGTCTCTCGTTGACTGATTGGGCGAAGGAATTCATAAAGCTGCCCTGAGGGCACGCGAATTAGAGAGACGGCCGGTTCTCCCCACTTTATTCCCACGAGATTGTGCATGCTTATCAAGAGGGGTATTCTAACTCAAAATTTGCATGGCTTTCAAGTCTGATGCTGTCTCCGTACATAGAAGTCCGTGTGACAAAAGAGATGTTTTGCATGCGGATTCATCTTCCTTTGCGGTTTCTGATCCTTTCTCTGCATTCCCATTTCTCATTTCCGTCCCGTCGTAAACACACCTTCAACAATGCCGTTATTCCATGCATTTCCACTCCTCTGCAAAGTCGCTTGCGGAATCTGTTCATAAAACGGTTGTTGTTATGCTCTGAAATGGATCGGGGAATGGTTCTCCATTCCTCTCAAAGGAGTTCTCCGTTCCTTTCTCGAGATCTCTCTCCCTTTCACAATAGCCTCGAGTCGAAAAAGTGATCGCTTTGTGGGGGGAAAGCGAACTCATGACAATAGCCCCTCCGTCCCCATACAAGGAGTGGAGAGACGACAGTCCAGTGTCGGTTTCGAGCACCGTTTGTGCACGAGAACTCAGTACTTCGTCGGTTTCTGAGCACCTTCAACTCCAACTTCTGTGAACATCCCTTTCGCAGTATTCTCACGTACACTCCCTTGAATGTGCAACTGATACGGTAACCAGTGGTTGCTGATCGAACTCCTTATCATCGAAACGACGATCACATGAATGCTCTGCTACTGCAGACAATTGGACGAATGCGCCCTTCGAATTGCGCGTCGCACCCTGAATTCTCCCCGTTCCTCATGATCTCTCAGTGCTCTGATGCTACGTCACTGGACGATCAACTGTTCCTCGTATCGAGGAGAATCTACTCATTTCGTATGTTCACTGACTGGTTAGACAAAGCGATAGATCACGGTAGTATGATATGCGTACAATGGATCACTGATCTCTCTCACTACGTCGTATTCCTTGCGCTGATAACTTAGTCAGAATTCATCCAGCATCTTCGTCTGTTTGATCAACACAGCGCCTGATACCCTTTTGTGCCTATAAAAAGTGGTGCTACTGTGTTTTGCGCAATGAGAATTATCTCCTTAACCCGGTTTCTTTATCTATGCGTAGTGATAAAAACGGAACGAGTGTTTACTCGTGTCCATCCCCGCTCATCCCCATTCGATCTATCGATCCCCAGCACAAACTCACACTCCTTGTCGCACCTCGCCATTTCACACACTCTATCGCATGAAGAGTGAGAAAGTGTGCGAAGCGAAGATCGACCGAGTATTCCATCCACTGTATTATTCCGTTCCGCTCGTCGTCGATGCTTCCGTTCTGCCTTCGTTCTGCTCACGTTCACTTTTTGCCCACTACACGCTTCCCTAACGAGCGCAAAACCGGGAGCGCCGAAAGCGAGCCGAAGGAGAAAGAAGCGGGCACGTTCAATTCTAGATCGGCCAAACGTTTCCGCGTGTCTCTCGAACTCGAAACTGATCTGACTTAGCAAGTAACTGCGAGTTAGTTTGCTAGCAGAAGAGTCGAAGTTTCGACTTCTACGTCACGGCAGTCGATCGTCTCTCGCTGTGTAACAGTGTGTGTTATCGCGAGCATCGAACTGTTTCCTCCCTCTCTCTCTTGCTGCTCCTTCCCCCCTTAACCCTTCCCTTCCCTCTCTCGAACGTCCCTTCGACCCCACCCCATACACGCAATCGCTGCTGCTCAATGCTTTCCTCGATCCATGGCCAGAAGCAGGTCCATTAGCCTTGCTTATCTCTCTCTCCCCTTTATCTCCACCCCATCTCGAATGCTTCTTCCTCCCTATCGATCCTACTCCTTTTCCTGTCTATTCTCTGCATTATTGCCTCTTCTCCCATACTTTTGTTGTCCATTTTCGCATGAGTGCGCAGCGAGTAAGTGCGAAGGTAGAGAAGAAGTAGAGGTGGGGCGGGACTAAAAAGATACTTGGGAAGACAATCTGTTGATCTTCCAGTACACTGGCACCACATGGTTGGATTGATCTCTGTTCGATATCTCATCTGATCGTCTCTTCCCTCCCTCCCCTTTCCGATCTGAATCATCTCCTTATCACCTCATTGATACTGCCTTGTTTGCATCTGTCGTCTCACTCTCACCACCTGATTTCCATGTACGATTTCGCACTGATTTCTGTTTTCGGAGACTACTGCATGATAATCACTGATTGTCGCTCAAATCAGCAATCATTGGCTATTTTCGTAGTGATGACTCTACCGTAGGCCTACGAACTGGTAGTAGACTGGTTATTGGGAGTTGTTGATAGCGAGAGTTTAGCGAAGAGTCCAGGACAGACGAATCAGCTGTTATTTGCCCGTCGCTTCTTTCACGAGGTGCTAAACTTTGTTTGAGAATAGACAGCTGGCATCTAACTTCCTTCTTCGGTGCATCCCCGTTTACTGCAAACAACCCTCTTTTATCAAAGAATCTATCTACCGACGTGAGAGTGTGCAGAATGGAGAGACAATTTCCCTCTCCTATCCCGTCTGCCAAGAAGCCAATTCGCCGACCGAAAACCCCATCAAACCGTCATAAAACTACGTTGCAAGAGCGACGAGCGAGTGTGTAGGGCCTAGTAAACGGGATAAGTGACTCGAGATCCCCTCGGAGTCTGCTGTTTTGACCTACCACCCCAGGCACTACTTAGCAAGCCCCAATGGTTTCTCCCCCCGGAAATACCTACAAAATGGAAGGGTGTATTAGTAGTAAGGGACGCAAGCAACCATAACTCATGCAAAAGCGAGCAGGGCAAGGTCACTGTCCCCCCCCCCTTCTCCCCCTCCTCCTTCCCCTCTCCTCCCTCCCTCCTCCGGACAATGCTTCATCACTCAAACTGTCATGTTTTACCCTCCTTTCCACTCTCACATGCTAATTTTGTGACGGTGTGCCATTCCAATCGGTTGCTTCGCCCCTCGTTCCCCTCCGTTCATTTCCCCCGTTGGTTTCTTGCTGAACTACTGCCCATTTGTTTCCTCTTCTTCTCTGCTAGCGGTTACTAGTTCACTGCTCATTCACACATAGGAGGTACTAAAGGGACACACAAAAAGCATCGCTCCCATTCTTTTGCTCTCCTGTGATTATCTCTCTGACAGTAGTAGTAGAGTAACAAGACTAGTCAGGGAGGGGCGGATGGGGAAGCGAGAATGGGATCGCTTTGTCCCGCAACGATTATCCCCCTGGATTACTGTAGCATTGATCCGATGCGATGATCGGTGTTTCCGGCCATTGTGATTCGACAATCTGGTGACAGTTTGCACGCATATGGCTAGTGGATGATTGACGGTTCCATGAGCTTGCGATGCACAGATTAGTCTGCTTCTACGTTCTTTTCACGTTGTTTTGACGCTGTTTTTCTCTGCTTCAAAGCGGAAATTGACTTTGCCAAGCTGCAAAAAAGCGTAAACTGGAGACGAACAGATGTTCCCTCCATTTCTTCCTCCTCCTCGGTTTCCCCTTTCCTCTCTCTCGTTTTCCCTTTCGACCTCCTTTCCCTTTCCGCCCCTCTCCGTTTCAATCGCTCTTTTTCTCGGATTCGACTGCTTTCTCCCCGATTTCGGCGCGATTTCACTTGTTATCTCGCACTCGACGAGACACAAATCGTCTTCCTCTGAGCAGCTCCCGTCTCACTTTTTGCCTCATTACGAGTTCTCTTCTCGTTCGTTTTCGTTCTGAACACCGAGAGAGGCTTAGCGAGAGGGATTACTTGATGGATTAGTGAGAATTGTGAACAGGGCACAGGGTTTTGTGTAGATGAATTAGAGTAATCTGCGGTTGGATGCTCGTTGAACTGCACTAGAACCAACCAGCCGATCCCTTCTACGGTATTCAATCTCGTGTAGACTAATCGTTGCCTTAGAGGACAGTAATTTACGTAGACGAGTAGTCTGTGGTGATTCGGTTTCTTATTGCTGTCTCTGAACTCTACGAGACTATCGACCAACTTGTCTAGGTGTTATTTCTAAGTATTTTGAAGAATCGAACACCAATATTATTTATTCTGAGAAAGTTTATCTAAAGATCAGTTCATGATAACAGGTAATGATAGTCCCTACCCCTATCCCTGATTCGTTCACCAAATGAATCATTCGATTATATATTGAGTGACCTAATTCGATTCTAGTCTTTAACTTCCTCGTACAGATGTTTTTCCATATCTTTTCCAGTTCGACCAAAAAACAAAGTATCGAAAGTTGCAAAGTAGGGCGAATTTGTGAGATTCCACTGCAGAATACTGAGAGTGATCAACAAAGTGATAATTCATCTGCGAATGCACGTTTTATACTGAAAACCCACCTCTGTTTTGCATTTTCCAACTTCTCTCATCCTAATTCACTTTTGATTCGGCTCCATCTCGTCTAGTGCTGTATTTCCACGCAGTATCGAAGGGCGGGAACTATCTCTTTCACATGGTCTCTCACCTATCCTGTGCCTGTCTTCCCCTCTCTATCTCTATCACAAGAACTCCACTGACTACAGTGCCCAAGAATACTTTGGTCGCATTACGTCGTTTTCATCAATAACCTTCGAAGGATGTTGTCATTAGAGTAGGTAATTCAACGAACGTCTCATCATTTGGAGTGCTTTCTCCCATCTCTGATCGGTGATAGCGTGTGGAATAAGTGTGCGGGGAAGTACAGCCTTCCTTACTTTCTCACTCTCATCAGCCGGGAATAGGAAGAGTAACTCTCTAATTTTGGGTGACACCGATAAGGTCAAATATTGTTACACATCCGAGCGCGTCGAGCCTTTTCACACTTCCTATTGTCCCGATAGTTCGACGTAACTCGTAGAGTGCGGAAAGGTATTCTTAGTCGGTCATGTCCTACGTATCAGTGACGAAGAGTATCAACATTCGTGACTAGTTCTGAACCTCTTCTGCTTCGCACACAGCTTGAAGTATCACTATTCCTTCAAGCTATTCTCGGCTTCATCCCAGTATCTCTCTCCCTCAAGGCGCAAGCAGAAGAGTATCATAGTGATAGGCGGCGAGAGAACGCGGGTTTATTTGTGTGCTCACTCCGCCAGAGGGAATGAGTGAGCGGACTCTTTCCATTTCAACTGATCTCTCACTCGCTCTGATCAACTAGAGACCATTCAGAATGGAGAAGAGGAGGATCAGACGCGTGCGTGAGTGCATGCTTTCAGAATCAGAGGGACTAGTATCAGCCGTCGCTCCTTTTTGTCCCCTCCTCTTCTCAATCATCGCCATTATTTATCATTAACCGGTCGCCGGCTCTGAGCCGCTTTTTAGTAGTAGGATCGGTCAACCGGAAGGTTCTGGCTACTGTTTGATTCGAGAATTGATTGAGATTGATGAAGGTGACTTCCAGTATCAGAGTCTGTCTGTAGGATATTTCCTCAATTGTTGGTTCTAGTTCTTCTCTGTATTCATTAGCGCGGCTGAGTCTGGTGCATCAATTGAGGTTCATGGGGTTGCTTTTTTACTGCGTGCACCTTGATCGATTGTCTCACTGCATCCGGTGTCATCACTCCATGTGATTGATGCTCTCTGTTCCACCTCCAGATACAAACACTCCTTCTCACTTCTTCTGCTCACTCGTTGCGCGTCTCTCAGCTGTTTTATGCACTCGCAAGGTCATCATGTTTTGGAGGGAAGGAATGGGAGGAGGAAGGGAGGAGGATGGGGTGGTATTCAACAGGGAGTGATCCTGTAAACCTGCTGGCATAAGGAGATCCTCTCCACTCTTGGGTTGACATTTCCGTGTGATTTATCGGC
Source organism: Pristionchus japonicus (assembly GCA_900490845.1). NCBI lineage: Eukaryota > Metazoa > Nematoda > Chromadorea > Rhabditida > Neodiplogasteridae > Pristionchus > Pristionchus japonicus. Next base: position 335,812 of record LS510098.1, read on the forward strand.
GATAGATCGAGATCCGCGTTTGGGAAAGCTAACAACCTGAAAAATTCCTATGTTCCCCACATCCTTGATATTTTCCAACGTTTTGAATCATATTGCGCGATTCTGCATCGTTGAAGTAAGGATGAATCATAATTTATTCCGAAGAATGCGGCTTGTTACATTCAAATTCGCTACTTTTCGCGAGTAGTAAGGGGCGGAGCCTCTTCTACTTCCATTCACTTTCACCAGAAGCGAGCGTTTTCCTCTCTTCTGAATTGCTCTTGAAATTTGTCATTGTTCGATAGTTCGAAGTCCCTCTTTGCTAATGTGAGAATGCGAGCGCAAAAAGTCCAAAACATTTCCGTTTCGTCTATAAATGAGCGATAACAGTTCGGTACTATCTCGTTAAATGGATCGATAAACATTTGGGGTAGATCACGTGAGAGAGATCGTGTCGTAGGATCCTGTTCATTTATCGGCGACGAATCAATACGGTTTACTAGCTAACGGCACGGCTTGGTTGAGTGGCTGGCTGTGAACGATAAATAAGTCAAAAATGGATAGGTTCTTGTTCACATGTTCTCTGCGCTGTTTAGAATAGGATCCATGCGCTCAATCCTTGATCAGTCGACTTATTGTCTCCCTTTTGATTGTCTCGCATGACAGTTCCCTGTTGATAATTCGATCATTTCATGCCGTCATAGACTAGTTTTTGCTGTGTTCTCTGTTACAGATAATGGGAGATCGATTTCGTAAGGATGGAGATGGAGATATTCTTATCTCACTCTCTTGAGTCATCCTCATTTTTTCCTCCTTGCGTAGTCATCAATTGATCTCTCATCAGTAGTCGCACTTCGTAGCTTATGCACTCTCTCCTCACTTTACACAGTCTCTCTCGTCGCTCACTTCTCGATGCATAATAGTCGTGTATTCTTACACAAGTATACTGAAGTAGAGCATTCGCGGTAGTACGATTACAGTAGATATTAATTGGCGCAGCTGTTTACTATGATAGTACTTTGTTTTCGATCAGGAACTAATTTCTTTCGCGTGAATCAATGACGAATTTTTCGGTTCTTTCCACTTTCACTATCCCTTTGACCTACTCCGGCCTGGAAGGAAGGTACTACGGTAACTAGATCTTCGACTGATTTTGTCAACCCGTGGAAAGAGTACACCGTACTTGGTGAGCCACATTCCTCCTAGTCGGCGCGCTCGCCCCTCTCTGTTTCTCTCCATCCACCCCACTCTCTCGTCATTCTCTAACCATGTTGAGTAATCTTCCTCCTTTCTACACATGATCCTAGTCGAAGGAAGGAAGGGGTGTCGCCAAGCCCCGCCCCCTCGAGTCGCGCGCCCTTCTAAAATAGACCCCTCCACTGCTCGCCCAGGACGGTCGAACGCCTCGCGTCTGTCTCTCCTCTATTCCCACACTCTCTCGCCATCTCTGACCATCCTGACTACATCGATAGTGATTACTGTATCGCCCTGCCCCCTATATATTCAACCTTCGCTCTGTGATCTCGTTCATTGGCTCCGCCGTTCTACCGTATACTTACCGTAATCATACGATCGTTGCAGGACCCAAATTCCAAGATGTCATGCGCGATGTCGTCGTCGCTGTACGGCGGACTGCATTTGTATCGATCGCCCGCGGCGGAGGAGGAACCCACTGGTGAGGATTCTGAAATCATACCGTATTATACCGTAAACAAATGCATGCTGGCGTTGCTCTACAGTATCCCTCCTCAGCCTTATGCATTCAACAGTAGTTACTCACAATCAATGCATCATAATCTTTCATTTCTCTACGTTACTAATTGTTCACTAGTTGTGTTCGTCAAGGAATCCGTAATCGCATAGTAAGATGATGGATTGAGACTGGATCAATGATGGCTGAGCATGATTACGTTGTGATGACGAAACTCTTTCAGCTGCTGAACTGCTCGAAGCCACGAAGCGATTGTACGTGAAGACTGACGTACTGAAGGACACGAAGATTGGTGAGCCAGATATGGTTATGAAAAATACTGTAGGTTACTGTACTGTATCTACTGTCCACTACACTGTCGACATGCAGATTTCGCTGATCTTTTGGTTGAGTAGCCCCATTAGACGTTGAACGTTCTCGCTACTTCGCAGCACAATCGCGATCGAATTGGTCGTAAACCCCCTCGTGATAGCTCCCTCTCTCCAACTTACTCATCCCTCTCTCAGACGGAAATGCGCCACCCTTGTCACACCCAAGTTTTAAGAACCTCTCGGTTCCGCATTCGCGAGCGTTGCCGAATTTAACGTTCCGCGCCACGCCCCATAGACAGAAACTTCCGCTCGTTATCGACGATTTGATTGCAGATGCCTGCACGCCTCGTCTCTTCCACTCTCCCACACACGATGATCCCAATCCTGCGCATCGACGAGTGAGTATTTAGCGTTCCGCAAGTGATGCAAGCCTCAAAACTTGCGCTCGTTAGCATCGACTTGTTGCAGCCACGCATCGTCGCTGTGAAGCCCAGTGGGTCGGGCTTCCGTCCCTCCCCCAACTCCGCCTTCCGCCCCATCATCAAGGAGGTTCCTGCAGCAGTTGCAGCTGATGACGTCATCGAAGACCTGACTCCGCCCCCTCGTCCACCCAAGAGCACCCGTGTGAAGCAGCGCGTCAGAAGGTGCGGCACCTCTTGATTTTCCGAGACTGATTTTCGAACTTTGATCCTTCCAGGCTGCATAATGACTCGATCTGTCCAATCTCTGGTCAGCACCGTGGCTCACCACCACCTCTCCCTCCCCGACGACTCACTGAAGCAGACAAACTCAGCGCTGGATACGAACTGTAAGCACTGTGCTTGGAGATCAGAGTTCAATCATCGATTCAGATCCAGAAGAAAAAGTGCCCCCGCCGCAGATCTTACGCCTCGTCCCGTGCCTGCGCCCAGACTGAGCAAGCTGGTGAGTAGTGTGATTCAATTACAAACCATGAGATACCGTAACTAGAATAGTTGCGTAATAATGATGTAAATTCAGTCGTCAGCCTCTACCAACTCTCAGCCAACTCCTCCTCCTCAGCCATTGCCGAGGAGGAGGACGATCCAGATCGATGGAAGCATCATTCGAGTAGAAGATATCAGTGAGTTTTGACGCCTTTTGCGTCCTATTTTGTCTCTGTCGATGTATGGATGAAATGGTTCTCGTGACTGTTATGTCTGTCTGATGCGGCAACATTGACACTAGGATCTATGATCGTTGAGTATGATCAGTAGGGATCGTCACTAGTAATCAGTGATCTCCAACTCCGACAGCAGAAATCATTGCCACCTTCTATTAGGCGGATTGCTGTGTCTTTCAGGGAAAACAGTGGCTTGAGCGCATATTTATAGACCTCCATCACGCTCTTGTTTACTGTAGGCGCAACGCTGTTTTCGTATCAGTAGGTAGATACGGTAATTGGGTGCGAATCAGATTCTAGGTCATAACAACACACCCACGCGCTAATGTGCACTGCATGTAGAATAGTCGCCCTTTGGATAGGGATGTCTAGTCGGTGAAATAACAGAGAGATAAGGGCGAGAAAGACTACGTGCCGTATTCGGAGATGTCAGATCGCACGTAGGAAGAACTTATTGGACTTGCTCTGGAAAAGATGAGTTCATTCGGGCGAACATTACTGTGATTACAGTACTCCATTTCAGGCAAATCGTCTCCTGATCTGGCCATCTCTCCTCGACTTCTCTCGCCCAATTCCTCCAGACACTCGCCCTGTCTCCCGTCTACTGTGATCAGGTAAAGATCAAAGATCATCTTCTTAGTACGAACTCTGGAATGAGGAACTAGGGTCACTTCCTCCAGACGAAAAATTCCTCGTTCGAATTGAATCACCTGTCAAGTTGGCCGATCGCATTGATAAGAATTCCAACCATTCTCGTCCACTCTACCAAACATCCTTGTGGATCCAAGAGAGAGATCGGCGATCAAAGGCGTGGTGTCTACAGAGTAATTGTCTTACTATCACACACTTTCTCCATGATCAGACAGGGTGAGGGATTGAGTGAAATTGAGAGATTCTCTACAGGAAAAGAATGGCTCCTTCACTCGTTCGGCCAGCGACTCCCCTCCCTGCACACGAGGGAGTCAGCGTGGCACCCGCGAGAGAACAGAGGTGAGAAGAGGAGATCAACGATCAGAGATCAAAGATTAATCTTCCAGACCGACCCCGTCTCCGCACGGCCACTCATCGCATGGACAGCACGGAAGAAGAATGACGCAGGTTGGTGAAGAGATCAAAGAGATTAGCAGAACCCAGTGAATCATGCCTAAAAGTGTGTTCAGCATCGTTCAAACGGATTTCATTCATTTCAGACGCTGCTTTCTCTTCCATCCGGCTCCGTTCCTCTCTCATCGCCCACTTCCACTGGAAAAGCGACGAGCAAGGATTCCGGAGTGCAACCATCCGATGAGGAGGAGGATTACAGGTTGGTAGAAGAATGAGAATGTAAAGATCAATGGTCAGAGATCAAAGATCAACCTCCGCCCATTCCAGAAAGCACTCTCCCTCCCTCTCAGAAGAGGTGGTCGTTGAGGATGACGATGATTCCATCTTCACGTCTATTACGAATCAACCGAGAAGAGAAGAGGTCAGCAGAGATCAAAGATCAATCCTCACAAATAATAATGTCTACATGAAATGACTTGAATTCATCGAATTTCTTCAGACTGCGCCGGCTCCCGAGGAACAGACTGCCCTGTCCAGTGCCCTCTCTCGTCCTCTGAGTGTCATCGAGAAGCACACTCGCATCATCACTTGGATCAAAAGCTCGGCTACCGTACCCCCAGAGGATGAGCACCACACCACGCACCATCATCACCATCACCACAACGAGCTCACCGTTTGAGCTACCGTACCTCGCACCGTACCCCTCACCCAGTATGACCTACCCACACTCAATCCGATCGATACTTGTACACCTTCCTTATACCAGTTAGAAAGAGAGCTTATAACGCTGCTGTTACTCCGTGAACACTATAATCCATGTAGAAAAGAGAAGAATTACTGAGAAATACCGAGAGAACCAAAGACTTCTTCATACTTTAGTATCGCACTTCGATTTGTTCTGACTGAATGTTATTCGCATTTATGCCCCACCGCACGCAACCTCATATCCTACCGTAGTTTCCCCCCGGTATATGCAACAGATTGTCGACTTGTCATTGACGCCTTGTAAGTGCAAGAGATAAAGCGATCTTTCTGATTCGTCGCATTGACACACAACGAATATATTGATCGAATTCTGAGAAGTACGGTAATTGGGAAACGTCGTCAACGATGTTGTGTGACCGTGTCCAGCAATTTTTGAGAGTGGATGATCGGATAAGACGTCAACAACTCTTTCCTCTCTTCTATCACAACGGTCTGTCGTATGTCAGAGCAGACGAAATAGTAGGCGATTTGAGGAGATTCAGACGAAAAACGGGTGTATCGGTACACAACCAACAGTAAATTAGGACGATAAACACGGTATAAATTGTGGAGGATGGTCAGTAGTTGAGTATCCATTCTAAGAATGAAATACGTCCTCGTCTTCCTCCTTCTCGCCTTTCTTCTCGTAGATGTGACTACGGCACAGAGTAAGAGAGATTATTCACCTAGGACGATGCATTCATCTTCATTATCATTACGGATTTCGGCGTTGGCCGAACACGTGGTATTCTTGAGAAATGACAATTGATTCAGGAGGAAACTTTGGAGGCAACGTCGGTCGTGGAGGATTCAATGGGAACGCCGGCTTCAATGGTGGCTTTGGTGGTCGTGGTCGTGGTGGCAGTGGTGAGTGATAGCGTTTCTCGGATAATTCACTTCGAAATCATCAGAAGTAGGCATGCGTTTCACTTGTTTCCATACTGTTTTCAGAGGTTCCGTCTCTCTTTGTTCAAAGTGCGAATATGTAAAGCCTCAGGTTCGCACGGCGGCAGTCATTCTCATGGGAAGTCTGGTTCGCACTCTCGCGGAGACTGATCCTCGCCCTTCTCCTCCTCCTCACTTCCATATCCATCCCCCATTCACTCTTTCCTTCCTACACTACCTCTTTCTAACTTGAGATACAGTTGTCACTCATGATCTTGCCGTCATAACTTCCGTGTCACACCCAATAAAGTCATTTTCGAATAGGAATATTCAGTGAACAAGGCGAATTCGTGCTGCAGACAGGTCGGAGTTGGGTGAATTCGAGCACGTTGTTTGGGTGGGCCAACCATCTTTCAGGATCGAAGATTGGCGAAAACAATCGCACTCCTGAGTTGGAATGGTCAGTCGTAAATCAGAGATGGCGAAGGAATAGATGATAAGAAGAGGACGAAGAGACGGAGTGAAAGACGAGAGGTGGAGTATAAATGGCGTGTCTTGGAGGGAGTCGATAGTTCCCACTTGCAATCATCATCATGAGAACTATCCTGGCTCTTCTCCTTCTCTGCCTCGCTGTCGCTTTTGCTCAACGTAAGCTTAGCTTCTCTTGAAATCTCACAGCAAATTCACTGATACATCTCATCTCATTCTTCACCATATTATTCAGGAGGTTTCTCTGGAAATTTCAATGGCGGTGGATTCAACAGCGGAGGCAGCTTGAACCGTCAAGGTGCGTGAGAGTCGTGGTGCACTGTCAGAAACGTCGTCATCAGAAAAAAATGCAAATATTCCAGGATTCAACATGAACGGAGGTGGACCTGGAGGTAGCGCAGGCAACTTCGGATTCAACAGAGGAAAGAGAGCTTCTGCTGGTGAGTGGTGCAGCGGGTGGTGTAATATTCAAAACATCGCTAGTTCAAAACTTGACCGTATTCCAGGAATGAACATGAACACGGGAATGGGTGGAATGAATGCAGGGATGAACATGGGCCGAGGAAGGAGAGCTGGTGAGTTGCTCGTTGTGTGATTTCCGAAACGTCGCCTTGTTCAATATTGAATGGATTCAGCTCCTGCTCCCGTGGAAGTTGCGGCTGCGAAGAAACCTTGAAAATTCATTCTCAACATATCTCATTGAACAATCGATTGATTCGAGACTGTGATAAATCTGTACACTGCCAATTGTTACGTTGTTGCGAATTGAATCTGGCTAGCCAAAAGGAAGCGCATTAGCGTGAAAATATGAATACGAAGTTAGATAGAAAGTGAATCAACGGTCAGACAACGAATAAATTCGACAAAATGATATTGCAATTCAGGTCTGGAAGACACGAATACTCCAGTGATGGAAATCTGGAATGATATGGAGTAGACGGAAGCACTGTTGACTAGTGATGATGTAACTCATTGTGTAGTTTTGGAAATGTTGGAGTATACGCTCTATATTTATGTCGTTAAAATGTGCTCTGAAGAGAAGAATCTTTTTTCTGATCATCACGCGTGTTCTGTATTCCATTTATTCTTTCGTGTCCAGGTTAATTTTCGAAGATTTGTTTGCAAACAATAAATTATATGTGGGGTGCCACAGTGCCCGAATTATGTGAGTGACTGCGTGTTATCTTATTAGTGAGACGTGGTTTATTCAAAAAGGACTGCACAGCGTGTCAGAGAGGGGAGATAAATCAATTAACGCGTCCGAGGTCAAAAGCGTGTCTCTCTTTCCCATCCCTATCATTCTCGCTTCTTTCGACTAGTTTGCGCGGTCGCAAGGGTAAAATGAGAACAAATCTTCCACAATGTGCCATTTCGAAGTTGTCCTCGTATTAGAAGTAACGTGAAACGCACTCAATACAATCAACATTTCCAAAAGATCTCCTTTCCATTGAATAGAATTCGCTGAAACACATCAATTTGGCTCAAAATATTCTTCTACAAAAATGTTCAACAAGCCAGATATTCATACAACTTTTCTCAGGAAAACCTGAAAACCTCTGAAAACCCCCACACCCATAAAACTTTCTGAATCCTAGGGAGAATATCAACAAAACTGTACGATTAGAATTTTGACGATTGCGTTGTTTTTTCGAGAAAATTTAGAATTAGTGTGTAAAATCGATCTTTCTCGAAAAAACAACACTATCGTCAAAATTCTAATCGTACAGTTTTGTAGATATTCCCCTCTGGATTCAGAAAATGTTATGGGTGTAGGGGTTTCCATGAATGAGCTACTGGAAAAAGTTACATGAAGTTAACAAGTTGGATAATTGGTCTTAGAATTTCAAATTAAACCGACAAGGCTAACAATGCTAGAAAAACACCTTCATGCATGGACCGATCGCCCTGATATTTTAGATTTGATAATTGTCACGTTATCAGTAAGATATGTAATATGCTTCATAGGTTTCATTTACACATTGTCCCTGAGCGATCATGACCAGCGCTCGGACGCGGAGAACAAAGGAGGTCTCCCTCTCTGACACGCTGTGCGACTGATGACTCGTTCTGATAAGATAAACCGCTGCAATGCAGCATAGCATATGAATAAATGCTAATACAATGCTAAATTGGGAGACAAATAAATGGAGGCCGTGAAGTGAACCGGAAAATGCAAGGCACAGAAACACAGAAAGAAAGGTGCACCATATGCACACATCCCACGCGTCTCGTTGTGACATCGGAAGAGTCCGTTCTTTTTGATCGGAATCCTCCGACTGACTGACAGCCTCAAATTCTTCATTTTATCAATATTTTTCAAGTTCTCTTTCCGCTCTTCCGTCCACGTCTTTCAGAATCCATTGAAATTCGACTGTATACATTTCTTTTTCACCTCGCTTTTGTTCCATCTAAACTAGTCATTCTAAATCTGTAATCTCATTCCAGCAGGATGAGTGAAGTTCAATTTCGAACAATGGACGAAATCGAGGTTTGGAGGCAAAAAGTAAGCCACTCATTGAAATTAGCGAATTGAAAAAGCAATCGATGATGAAAATCCAAGTGTAATACTATCAAATGCTCGCCTAACCCTTGCACTCACAGGCATTCGTCCTCTCCCGAACCGATCGGATTGGTCGTCTGATCACGAAGACATTCGACTTCATGCAGACAGTCGTTAGAGATGGACCCCACGTTGAGGTCAGTCTCTTTTACTTCATTTGATTGCGACTCTACGATGTTTATCACACTCAAAAAGCTTGTTTCAGACACTGCCGTTCGAAATCGAATTACTGAAATCGGAACAAATAAAGACGATAAATGCAGACCCTCATCAGTACGTTATTTTAACTCTTTCTTTGCGAGTTTAGTGTTTTTCAACAGATTTGCCTCGGTAATTCGAACTGCTCTGTAGCAACTGATATCCTTCAGGAACGATATCTTCCGATCTCTTATATACGGCCTGAGTTCTTCACTTGTCTCGATGATCGAAGTCGTAAACGAAATGAATAACAGAGTGATTCGAGAGGATGCGCGGCCGATGCATAATGTAAGACAACACCCTTGAATGAACGTTCCGGTAGAAGTTCACTCGGGCCGATTCTGAGCTGAGTTCTTACAGGGCTTTGCTCATTTCGAGCAAGAACGCGAGCATGTGAATAAGGAAACAACTAAACAAGATGAGCTTCCTCCCGAAGTCAAAACGGAGCCATTGGTGAGAACATCGCATGAAGCACTTGTTGTTTTCTCTGTACGACCTTTGAATATGAATTATTTTCAGGTCGACTCAGTTCCGGATGAGCATGCCTTGAATCCACCTCTCTTCGATGATTCGATGCTCGCTGGAATACCAAAGGAGGAGGAGGAAGAATTGGATGACGCAGACGTAAGAACATCAGGCAAAAACTAAAATCATGAAGAATACCCATTCAGGATGGGTCATTCAAGCTTTCCGACAACGAGGAAGGGCCATCTGCAATGGAATCGATGAATTCATCGGATGAAGAGAGTGAAGAGCCTGAACTTACGGTGAGCAGTTAGATATCACTCTCATATTGACTCTGCCGGGTGCTGGCATGGGAAAACGTGATCTTAGCGTAAAAATAACCAGTGAACAATCAGAAGAGTCTGCGCTTGCTTGCCGCACCTACCCTGAAATGATATATCGATCAACTTCAGCCGCTCCGCAAGAGTCTTCGCTACGTGGGAAAGAGAGCGAAGACTGCAGCCAGTGGATCGACTGCAGCTGCTTCCTCGTCCACGTGGTCCATTACATCCGGACCGTACGGCTGCAATAAATGCGATCGGACTTTTGATTCGGAAAGGAGTCTGAAGTGCCACGAGTACATTCACACGGGTGAGCTGATCTTTCATCGGAAATCAATCAAAATGTAATATAGTTGATATCGTTCGAATACGATAACTGGTGAAACTGATCTAAAACTGCTCTCGATCAAAGTACACACTATTCAGGAGTAAAATGCGGTGATTGCGGGTCGAAACTGAAGAATGAAGAGAAGCTCTTGAGACACTACGCTGATATTCATCCTGGATTGAGTCCGAAGACTGAGAGCGAATTCGTCGATCTCAAGTGTCCCCACTGTGAATGGACTGCCAGATTCCACAGCCAATTCAAGGATCATCTGCGGATCCATGCTGGTATGACAATCTCATCCTTACTCATTTCTATGTAACCAGATACAAAAGACACGAATGAATTGCACTGATTCTACATTCAAACGTAGGTGCACAGAAGAATATTCAAGAGAAGATCAATGGCAAAGACAAAACTGATTGTAGTTCCGCAATCCATGCAATATTGCAGGGGAGAAGCGATACGCGTGCGACAAGTGCCCTTCATCATTCGTTCGTCATTCCAATCTGAGTCAACATCTTCGAGATATCCATGGACAGAATCCGTATGCTTGCGATGCTTGTGGACTTCAATTCAGTCGAAGGAGTGAACTGATAGAGCATAATTATGATGAGCACGGAAGGAAGAGGAAGAAGAGACCGCTTCTCACTGAATGATCGCATTATTCAACGCATTATTCTTTCCGTTTAGGTTCAGTGAACTGATGGTCCTTCCCCATCATCATTTCCATCTCCTGATATCATTGTCATCTGTGTTTGTAGAAGTTGAAAGCGACTTGATTATTTATTCGATTTCATGTGTAGAATACCTAATGGTTTCTTTCATTCAATTTCTACTATCTCTGATTGTATCGCCAATTTGTTTCCTCTCCTTCAAATAGTATGATGAAGATAAACAAATGAAAATTATAACGTATGTGATCTGGAAGCGTGAATACAGCAGTCCATACAATTTCAGACGTGATTTTGATTGAAATTTAGAATACCGCGCAGTCTATGGACAGCCGCTTGCGCGACAGTCAATCACACAATGTTTTCATATTTATTTTCCTCCTCTTTCGAGTTTACGTTATTCATCATTGCTTACCGGTAAGGTGCACCGTATTTGTGGTTTTTCATTTTACATGCACTTTAGTTAGGGGCCACAACGTAGTTTCAATATTTATCACACAAATGTCAAAAATGTGCTTAATCAATAGCTCGTGATCCCAGTAACATCATACTTTTTACCGAAAGTCGATATCTTGTCTCTGAGGCGCGCTACAGCCCAAAACGTGCGTGCGCAAAGGAGGGAGGGAGAGGAGGGAGAGGCGAGAGGAGAGAGAAAGGGGGCGGAGCCTCTCTCGCGTGTGACTCTCTCCCTCCCCCCGCCCTCTCGCCTCGCTCTCCCCGCCCTAAAAACACAGCTCGGGGGTCATCGCTAAAATTCCAAAAAAAATTCTAAAATTCATGAAAAATTCTAATTAGTCAGAAAATCGCTATCCCAACTGAGTGTTCATACGGTAAACTGTCAAACGGACGCTTTGGACACACTCATACTCAAAGTTTGACGAACTTGTTCAATTTTTCAGTTTGGGATATTGCTCAATCGATAAGGGGTGGGAGTAGCTACAAGAAACGCTTTAGAGCTAAGGATTTGGTTTTGAACGAGCTTTGTGTTTTCTGTTCCACGATATCGCGCGGAAGCGTGTCCACACAAAAGGGGCGGAGCTTGCGGACTCTAACTTTAGTTGTTGCAATGCCGCCAAATCGTAAGCGGAAATCGCTGGTCGATAAGGTTAGTCGAATATGGCTTATTTGATAGACTATACTGTTTCAGAATGAGGAATCATCAAATTCTAAGAAAAGTATGCCTTCTTATGTTGGTGTTCGGCAAAATGAGGTAAGCACAAAAATGAATTCGGAGATTCTCTATCCACATCAAAATGATGGATTGTTCTCAGGACTACTACTCCACCATGCCCGTTGACTGTATTATCGAAGTATTCAAGCACTTGGACCGGTGCGTTCAGATACAAGTCTAGGATAATTACACAATGTTGTATGGATTTAGTGAATGGATTGACGAATTATGCCTTGTCAATCGCAAATCGCATCAAGCATCTAAAGCAAAGTGTCTTGAAGCTATCAAACTAAAGGATGCAGAATTGGAGATATTCAAGGTATATACTGAAAGCTTAGATAATTGATCGAATTTGTGATTTTCACTTGTTACTATCACCAGTGTTCATCGTTCAAAGTATACAATAATATCTATTGCAGAATTCAAACGAATTTTGCTTCATTCTAACAGTGAATAGGAAAATTCCTCGGGACAGCGGAAAGAGAAATTCATCTCGAGCTGAGGTGTACATCTATGCAATTGATGATGATCAGAGCAGAGAACAGAGGAGGAAGGCATTCAAGGAAGACTTTGTCAGACTTTTTAAAATTCCTTTTTAGCTTCCAATCTGATAGATAAGCGAGCATACATCGGCATATTTTCGACATGCAAAGTAATGTTATTTTCAGATGAGTTTCAGCTTAATCAGGGAAGGTAAAATTAAGTTGAATCAGCCAGTTCCCTCTAGACTTTTTGAAGTTGCGAAAGAGATCCCATTCGAATTGAAATCGCTCTCCATCAAATCGGTGAAATGATTTGGTTAGACTCGAGCAAATCTTTTCTACAGGTCAAAATCGATTCTGTATTTATCGATTTTCTGAACAGCTTCATCGATCCTTCGATTATTGAAAAATTTACCTACAGGAGTTGCACGATCGCTCAAAATCTTTCCAAAGAAGATGTTGATAAGTTAGTTAGCAGCAAACACACTTGTCTTGTCGAATTATTAAACAATAAAAGCCGATTTCAGAGCTATTGAATGGACTAATGCATTTCCAAAGAGGATTCGCGAACATGTTTCGGCCATGAAAAGTGTTTTTTATCACTAATAAGAATAATATTAACGGATTTTGTAACATCAACCTTCTAAATACCAATTGCAGATGCTCTATTACGGACAATGAAATTAAATAATCATACTTGATATTTTGAACCGCTATGTAAATCAATAATCAGGGATTTCTGTATTTTCCGTAAGAACATTGCAATCACTGATGTGCATCTTTATCTCTGTAAATCACTATTCAACACAATATATGTAAACATGTTTTCAGCTTTCAGAAAAAGATAAATGATTATTGCGATTTTTCTATTTCTATTTTGAATGTTCGCACAGAAAAAAAGCAACAGTAGAGTGTTCAGCTTGAAGGTAGAGTCTTCCTCGACCTTCGCTGTGTAGTGACAGATGCTTCGATCTTCCTCAGCACTGCCATAGGGAGAATGAGACACAGTGAGAGATTGGAATTCCTCGACTCTTCCCTCATCCATCGATTTCCTACTCGATTCAGTTTATTCATCCCATCACTCAAGGGATGGCACCCAAGCGGAAGTCAGTCACATCTGAGAAGGTGAATTTATTTCCAAGGCCTATTTACATGATTGCTCACTTAAGGATACTCAATCATCGAAAGCGAAAAAGGGAATGCGGTCTTCTTTGACAATTCACTTAGAGGAGGTCAGCGCATCAATTATCAACATTTAGAAATTGTGTTCATTTGTCAATTCCAGGATTTCTACTCAAATATGCCTGTTGACTGCATAATTGAAGTGTGCAAGCATTTGGATCGGTGCGGACTATTTCACGACTCGCATTGTTTGTGATCCAATTCTAACTATTTCAGTGAATGGATCGATGAGCTGAGCCGAGTGAATCGCAATTCGTACCAAGCCTCGAAAGCGAAATCTCTCGATGCAATCAAACTGAAAGGAGCTGAATTGGAGATATACAAGGTTAGAGTACGACGACGGTATCACGGAACCAAAACGACATCTAAGGAATCGTATCAGTGGTTAATACTGTTCCTATGCAGAACTCAACCGGCTTCTGCTTCACATTACTCGTTTCCAAGAATTTGCCGAGAAGGGAGGGAAAGAGGAATATTATCAATTCTGAAGTGTATATCTACCATGTAGCCGATAATGGAAAGAGAGAGAAGAGACTCAAGATGTGGAAATCTGAGATTGTAAGTCAAGAATGGTGTTTCGTCGTTTTCAATCCATGTTTAAGGGATTGGATAACGAGCGAAGTTACAATGAGAAGAAGCCACAGCTTGACCAGGCAATACCCGCCAAACTATTCAAAGCTCTAAAGGGGATCCCAGAGAAGTATTCGCTTTGTAAATTCACCATTCGATCGGTCAGTTCCTTCGAAACTAATCTTGTACAAACTTTTATTATAGTTCAAAATCGAAGCTGTATTCATTGAATTTCTTGCGGATTTCATCGATCCTTCCACTATTACACACTTTGAGTATGACAAGAGTTGCACTATCGCTAATAACCTGGCCAAAGAAGATTTTGATAAGTGAGCTAGAGAACATCATCCGTTTATTTCGTTGCAACACAGACTACCCTAATGTATGTTGTTTTTAGAGCTTTAGAGTGGCTGAATGCACTCTCAGACAAGAGTTCTGCTCGTATTTCTGTGATAAAAAGTGCGTTTTCAAGATTGAAATTGTTCAAGAATGTCGTTTTATATTGGTATTCTAAACATGCAAAACAAAACAAAAGTAAAATTGCAGATGCAATGAATCGTGCGTTGACAACTGCTACAACGGCATGAATACTTCTTTGTGATGCCATCAACTCGCACTCCAGAATCATGATTTTTTTCTTTCACTTTGAAATTTTTTTCATTTTTCCCTATCAATATGTGTTATATTTTTTCATGTTGCAGGTTACAATAAACTTTTTGAAGTACAAATCATTTAAAAAAAACCTAGGCAAAGCATACACATATTTTCTTGACAGATGCTTCTGTTAAGCATCAGCTGTGTTATTGAATTTTTACGTAATTCCTTATTCCCCCTGAATTGTCCACTTGTCCATACTATGTCTCACCGAGCCAAAGGAAAGCAATCTGCGAGAAAGGTGTGTCATTCACGGATCACCTTTCATGGAGCCTCACTGTTTCAGTCCGATCCATCTTCAAGAAAGAGGAAACGAGAGTCTTCGAAGGATGATGAAGATGTACAAGTGAGTGCAGTGAGAGTTCGATGAAGTATACTCTGATCAAGGCAGGAGAAGAAGATAGAGAAACCGAAGGAGAAAGCAAAGAAGAGAGAATTGGACCGAATGATTTCTTTTCCCTTCTTCCACCAGATTGCTTGTACGCGGTGTGTGATCACTTGGAACGGTTAGTAAATACATTTTGATGATTGCTTGGAGATTGATCATTCAATGATAGATTCCCTAAACAACTTTCATTCCAGTGAGGTGATCGATGATCTGAGTGCAGTGAATCGCAGAGTCTACAAGACGATTCACTCACCACAACATTACAAACTTGGCATAAGAAAGGAGGAATGCACTCTACACTTTTACAAGGTGTGTTACGAGAGTAACTTTACACTCCTGCTTTAAAGTACTTGATTCAATATCACGTTATAGAATGTCGGCGGCTTCGGATTTGACTTTGGAGTAAAAATGAGGAGGGCCAAAACAGAAACGAAGAAAGGTCCACGTGGAGAACGATCGGTTAAGAAGAAGGTTGAAAGGAACGAAGTCTACTCCTATTATATCGATCGGAAAGGCAAAGAGAGGCGATACATCGATGAGAATTTGGAGTTCCCCGGCACAGTGAGATGTAGAACTACGCCACTTAAGATAACGATCGCATAATTTTAGAGTAAATGGGTTCAGATGAGTATAAAAGAAGTGGAGAGAAAGAGTCCAGGGACGTTTCCAATCCAGTTATACGACGCACTACGAGCAATTCCAATTCGATTTTCACTGAAAAACTTATGGTTTCGCTTTGTGAGAAGTTCAACTCTTTTCTTTCATTAACAAAACAAATCGAAGGTGATCATGGATTCGACGTTGCTGAATACCATAACTGAGATGAATCCTTCGAAAATCAGCAGCTTCGGCTTTTCACTGTGCTCTCTTGACGACTCAGTGACAAGAGAGGAGTGCGCAAAGTGAGTCAGGAATCATTGAGAAATTAAAGTTTCAAAATGTAAATTTGAGAGCTCTTGAATGGCTGGATGGGCTGAACTCGGTGCAGGGTCGTCGATCAGTGGAGGCTGTCGATGCACTCAAGAGTATGTCCATATTATCCGATGATATCAATTCAAAAAGCGTTCATTTTGCAGAACTTCTACAAGAAGCAGTGAGCAAAAAAGAAGAAAGTGTCTAAGGAAATCAAGCACACGATTGCGTTCAACTCCGTCTGTGATCAGTGCAATACTTATCATGACGTTATTTCCTTCCCAGACCTATTTTTGCTGCTTTATTCATTCAAAAGTTGAATAAACAGCTATGGATTCCATGGAGATTATAATCATGTTTTTTTCGCCATCCCATCTCTAACTTTGAGCACCTAAAATCAACTCATCCCCTCACTTCTTGCGCCCTCAAAACGAAATCCTGTGTTGCTAAGCAGCATGAGTGAGAGAGATGCGTCGAGCGAGCTTCCTTCCTCTTTCTTCTTCAATTTCTGCCCAGCTATTATATTCCATTATTCTGCAAATTTTATATTGCCATTTTTCTCTTACTTGTATGACCTGCACATTTTTCATACTGTTTGGATACACAAGCACAGTCTTACTGATTCTACTTACGCCTTCTATGGAGACTGATATAGACAATCTGGAATTATCCCTTTCGTCACTCAACCTTCAGGTATCAAAGTTCGCCACCAAATATTTCGGAGGTTTCGCTTTCATCCATGATCGTTTTCGTTAATTTAGGATTGCTTCACATGCCTGCCAGACCTCATTCTCGCAAAGATCGCTAAAAAGCTTACCAGGTTCGGGATGATTATCATGTTTTCCTAATAAAATAAGAAATAGACAATTTTGCAGAAGTTTTATTGCAGAGATAACCTTGACTGTCTGCAGCTAGTCAATCGAAAGATGTTCAATTTCGTTCAACTTCCGGAGATTAGTCGGATCAAGAGACCCGCAGAGTTATTCGTGTTTCAGGTACGTTCATTGTTCATTGTATTGAATTTGGAGACGTAAAATGTTAAAACGAGTTCTCTGTAAGATCAGGACAGAGGTGGCACAATGCTTCGAAATGATCGGATTGAGCTGAAACTTGAAATGGGTGGTCCCTATGGGTCGTACATTCATTCTACAACTTTGCATGATGATCATGCATGGTTCATGCAAAATTTTTGCCCTTCAAGATACCCCCTCATGTGACCCCTCATTCGATAGAGCATCAAAAGTAATGCCTACAGTCCGATTTTCAACCGGTTTCATGCATTTTCGAAGAAGTTACAGCATGATTAGTGATTTCATGCGATGTTTTTCGCATGGGAAATATGCAAAATGCAATTTGTGTGAAAAGTCTTTATGATCATTCGATGCGTCTTAGAATTACGCATCGGATAGAGTTTTTAAACATGTGATTATGTTTCCCCAATTTGGTCATACATCGCATTTCCTATCATGCAATTGTTGCGAAGGTTCGAATCCTCCTGCCCACCGAAGTTTTTGCCAGACGTATAATTATGATTTTCCGACTCTAGATGGATTAGGGAGTTGTAAACTTACGAAATTTAGTGTTTGCTCAAGAAAAGAAGGCTGAAAACATTTGGCAAAAACTTCGGTGGGCAGGAGGATTCGAACCTTCGCAACAATTGCATGATAGGAATTGCGATGTATGACCAAATTGGGGAAACATAATCACATGTTTAAAAACTCTATCCGATGCGTAATTCTAAGACGCATCGAATGATCATAAAGACTTTTTACACAAATTGCATTTTGCATGTTTCCCATGCGAAAAACATCGCATGAAATCACTAATCATGCTGTAACTTCTTCGAAAATGCATGAAACCGGTTGAAAATCGGACTGTAGGCATAACTTTTGATGCTCTATCGAATGAGGGGTCACATAAGGGGGTATCTTGAAGGGCAAAAATTTTGCATGAACCATGCATGATCATCATGCAAAGTTGTAGAATGAATGTACGACCCATAGGGACCACCCATTTCAAATTTCAGCTCAATCCGACCATTTTGAAGCATTGTGCCACTCTCTGTAGAAGGTCATCCCGCTCTTACAGAGAACTCGTTTTAAACTACTTATTTTCAGACTAGCTTCCTGCGGAAGCCAAGCCCTCCGGGGGCGCCTGCCGCGAGCTGGGCCTCGCTACGCTCGACCCCTTCGCTCCGCCGTCGGCTTGCCCCCTTCGGGGGCGCGCCGACCGCTTCGCTAGCCCCGCAGGGCAAAGAATGAGAGGGTTAATTGAATCTCACTCTCCCCTCTCCCTCCCTTGTCCCCCCTAATTGGATCAATTGCGCTCGAAAAAGCGAACAGGAAATTGGAAAACGCAATCTAGTAAGGGCGACTAGCTTCCTGCGGAAGCTAAGCCCTCCGGGGGCGCCTGCCGCGGGCTGGGCCTCGCTACGCTCGACCCCCTTCGCTCCGCGGTCGGCTTGCCCCCTGCGGGGGCGCGCCGACCGCTTCGCTAGCCGCGCACGGCCAAGAATGAGAGGGTTAATTGAATCTCACTCTCCCCTCTCTCCCTCCCTTGTCTCCCCTAATTGGATCAATTGCGCCAGAAAAAGCGAACAGGAAATATCAAAACTCCTCTAGATATATGTGACTAGCTTCCTGCGGAAGCTAAGCCCTCCGGGGGCGCCTGCCGCGGGCTGG
>LS510098.1:373491-405176 GCA_900490845.1 Pristionchus japonicus
CGAGGACGTGGTAGCTGGAAGGGATACAACAACACACAAATAACCTCCGGAACGGATCAACAAGAGAAGAACATAGTACCTGACATAATATCCGCCCGTCCCGCTTCCATTTCGCGTTGTTTCTTCTATCGTTGCCCTCGGACGGTTGCTATGGTGGCCTGTGAGCATAACGAGAATAAAATAGAACATGAAAACAGGTCAAAACAGTGAGAAAACAAAGGGAAAACAAAGCAAGTGCCGAAAACTGGAAAGCCGAAAATTGGCAACGTTCCAGACCGTAACTTTCCTTGCTAGCACAGGGACTTTGCGCGCCCGAAATTGGTTTTACTCCTTCTTTAATGTTTATTAGCTCCACCGATAGAGAACTGGCACCAGAGAAGATACAGAAAGGAGAGGAGGAGAAGAAGAATTTACAACGAAATGAGAAACAATTTACAGAATTTACACATTCAGCCATTACTTGGTGGAGCTTGGATGGTGCGCTTACGAAGAGGAGAAGTGGGCGGAGCCATAGAAAAGGGGGCGGGGCCTTGATGGAAAGCTCGAGTATCGACTAGACAAGCAAACTGGATACTGCATACTCGAATTGTTCCATCTAATGGTTGGCTAGACTAGAAGAAATTAGCTACTCTTCGACAGAAATATCTATAGACGATACAAGTTAGGGGAACTATTATCTCTCGTTACTGCTGAGCAAAGTGTTTACCATCGGGGCTGACAATTACACTGGGAAAAGGGATAGAAATCCGCGTAAAACAGGTAAAATGTGTGGTGAAACGGGGAGAATGAAGAGCGCCCAGCAAGAAAATGATACAAAAGGAGTCATTTTGATATCACGCGGGAATATTGGAAGAAGAAGAAGAAAAACAGGAAACGATACACGATTCATTGAGCAAAACGATGTAAAACTAGACAGATACGCTGCAGAAATACCTAAGGGTCGAGAAGGAGGAGGGGTCAGGGGGTCAAACAAATGGGTGAAAAACAGTGAATGAAGTGAAATAGAGAAGGGGGTAACGTCACGGGATGGTGTGGCTACCGTAATCCGGGTGGAATTCGTCGACTGCACTTGCACGACGACGCATACCTACACTAAGAATCGCGCTACGAGGCGTCCCAATTCCTCGCAGAACTAGCTCAGCTAAGCGTGTGCGCACGTTGATTTTGCGACAGGCGACGTTTGCCATTGCTGCACTACACCACAGCACACTGCACCAGGTCTAATTGACGGTCGCACACACGAGATGTCCCGATCTCGTGTGTGGAGCAGTCAGCGGTGCTCTCAGTGCATGGTGTATGTCCCGTTGCAGCGTCGGCTAGGGGATACGGTAGGGGTGACGTCGATATTGATTATGGTAGGGGGCAGGAGGAGGGATGGGGGTATACGGTAGAAAGGGGGTGAGGGTACGATATTCGATCGAATCAATCGATATATTACTGGACGAGAAGAGAAGCTGCGAATTTCGCGATAGCCTTCTTCTCCTTGATCACTTTCACAACGTATACGCCCGCATCCGAATCGTCAACGCTCTGAAATTTACAAATTTTAATTTCCCGCCTCGAACCCTGAAATTACCTTGAAATCGAGCTTGAACGTGTTGCCCTGCTTGACCGATTTGACGCGGTCCGACTTCTCAAGCTTCTCCGATCCTGAATTGTTCTTGGTTATCGTTGGCTGAATCAGGTTAGCTTTCCAGAATGATGAATGTGTTTTTGTTCCTTCAACCTTTGATCGAAATAGTATTGAAACGATGATGCTACAAAAGTGTACTTCGAATGAAACGTACCCTTGTACCACTGCACAGTGTACGGTTCGGCGTCGCTCAGTTCGAGTGCGAGTTTGGCCGTTCCTCCGACTGGAGCAGAGGCGCACGCGGGTAACCTCACGATCGGAGGGTCAGATGAACCTGAAGAGGAGAGATCAAAGATCAATTGAATACTGTATATTATCTAACCGTCATCAATCATTTTGGACAAATTAAAATTTTTTATACATTGAATTCGAATAATACAAAGTTATCCCTGCATACCGATAACGAGTGATACGAGAGCAGAGATGGTCGCAGCCCCGGGCGCTGACAATTCGATGCTGTACATTCCAGCGTCGTCCGCGCTTGCAGAGTCGATCTGGGAAAAGGGGAGATCAGAGATCAGAGATCAAAGATCACAGCTCAAAGAAGAAAGAGAAAGACTCACCGTGACGGTGTGTGTTCGGCCGTCGGCTGAGGCGGATACTCGCGAGGGATCGACCTGAGAAGAAGAGGTCAAATATCAAAGGTCAGAAATCAAGTAGCTTACAGCCTTTCCATTTCTCGTCCATGATGCTTCTACTGATGAGCCAGAGGCAAGTTCGCATTCGAGAGTCGCTGAGGATCCTGAAGATATCAAAGTTCAGAGAGTTCAAAGATCAAAGGTCAAAGATCACTCACCTTCCTCGACCACAACTCCTTCGAGGTGTCGCACAAATCGGAGATCATCGCAGCCACCGTTCACCTGAATCAGGGGATGCAGGATACTGTAGATTACTGTAGTCTGAATTACGGTGGCCTTTCTTACCATAACGTGTCCATTCGCGGTAGACTTTCCGTTTCCATTAGGTACCGTTGAGCCGCCGCTGACCGAGAGTTTGGCCTAAAAAATCAGCTTGTGATAAGTCTGCGGCAAGTTACCGTACCTTAGCCGTATCTTGGCCGGCAGAGTTGGAGGCGCGGCAGGAGTACTCGCCAGCGTCCGATGGCTCCACCTCCGCTATCCGGAGAGTGGCGCGTCCCGACGAGAAACTACAAAGGTACGGTAGTCTTCGAAAATCGAACTTTTTTGCACTACGCCACTAAACTTTTTTCATCTTGGCGCGAAATTCAAATTCCCCACCTCGTTGAATATCGGGAGTCGGCGGCGGATAGTCGTTCGCCGTTGTGCAGCCACTCGACGAGGGGTTCCGGAGAGCCGGAGATCTGGAGAATAGGAAAGTCAGTTGATGATTGGAAGTCGCTACCGTACCCTGCACTCGAAGGTGGCTTCGTCACCGGCAGCGACCGCCGCATCGGAGGGAGCGGAGGAGAATGAGGGAGGAGAATCGGATGAAACGCGCGAGGAAGTGAACAGATCGTCACGCACTTGCGAGACCTGAGCAGGGGATTTCGTGTTAAATTTAATTTGTATGAGCAATAAATGAATCTCTTCACCATGTTGTTGTTCCAATAGAGAGCATTTAATACATTTATCATGCAAGTTTCAATTGACACGTAAAAACAGTGGGCGTAACTAGGTAAAGACCTACATACAATGTCAAAACAAGATGGCAAAGACTTTACAGGACTGAGACATCTCTCACCGATCGAGTCATGATCGAATCTGTCTCCTCCAGTCGGTAGGATGACCTCCTTTTGCTGGAGATTTCAGTGGAGGAATGAGACCGTGAGACTTCGTTCAGCTTCAGAGAGTCGTATACCTGGAATATTTATAATGTCATTGTTGTGTGAGTCCAACGACTTCATTACTTTTTCCATATTTGCAATTCTCTAACAATCTGTTGAATGTGTTTCACCGCCGCTACATCACACTTGAACCACCAATAATTTCGATGATATCGGTATAAAGTAGACAACAAAACTCATCTCTCTAAGCTGATTTCAATCAGATTTCATATTGACCAGAATTTCAGGCTGAATAGGCAATTCGACTGACCCTCCTCGGCCGGAAGCTGTTGATCGCGGGCAGCATGTTCTCTCCTCCCCGTCCTTGCACGGAGATCACGCAATCGGTCGAGTCCTAAAGCGATACGGTTACAGTAACCCTAGCGACAGCATTAATGGAAACCGTACCTCTCCGAGGGAGTTGACAGCGACGCAAGTGTACGTGCCGGCGTCCTCGATCTTCGTGTTGAATATCTCCATCGTTGCGACGCCCGATCGGAACGTGCACTGAAGGATGAAGGTTTTCAATTTTGAATTCACGCCAAAAATTTGAGATTCTTGAATCGACACAAACCTGCACGCGGTCGGTGTCAACCGGTTGTCCGTTCTTGAGCCATTCCACCTGCAATTTGGAATTGTTATCTCCAGTTCCAATTTTTCCTTGACTGCTTCAAAGATAGAATATCTTTTCGAATGGAACGCAGGAGATGCAGAAAATGGTTCATACCTTGGGGGTGGGGTTGCCCGTGAGTGAGCAGATGAGCTTGCACTGGTGGTTCTTCTGGATGAGTCGTGGTCGGAGATGGAACGAGAATTTGGGAGGGCATTGCTCATCCTCGAATTCGATCTGTAACGGGGAATTGTGAAGGATTCTTGATTAAGGTAGCCTGTCCATATTTTCAGTATTATCGATTGATTCCTTCTCACTCCCGTAACCTACCTTTGGCGGTTCGGGTAGTCTACTCCTGGCCATTGGCTCTACTGATGGCTCTGGCTTGAATCTCTCTTCCTTCGATCGAATCACGCTGAGGAAGACGACCTGAGAATAATCGTTCCGCTAATAATTCCGAATCAATCGATACCTCTTCCCTGCTACCGTACGAGTTGGAGGCGCGCACGATGTACTCGCCGCGGTCCTCGGCCTGTAAATAATCGATTACCGTAATCGTTCGATTCGCCCTAGGGCCGACAATCGATCGAAAACTACCGTACCTTGACTCGGTTGACCATGAGGGTGTAGTCCTTGTCTGCGTACTTCTTCATGTACTTTGCACTCTGCTTCAACTCGCGAGAATCGCGATGCCACGTGATGATCGGTGGTGACGCGGCTGCAATTCGTCGCCCGTCACTTTTTGCATTGCGTGTATGTCATTGGGAAACGTCGCCCCACTCACCAATGACACGGCAGTGGAAGGTCGCCTGCTGACCTTCGTGCACTTCCGTCGAGTAGGGGCGGATGATGAATCTGGAAAGGGGCGGAGCTTAGCTGATCCGTGCGCGATAGTCTCACCTCGGTTGTCCCTCGGTTCTGTCGAAGAAGGCATCGTGCATTGAGTATTCGGTGGGGCGGTGTTTGGCAAGGGAAGAGAAGTTGGAGATGCGACCCAGAGCCGGGTATGGTTCGGGCCATGCGTCCTGTCGAGAATGGGTTAATGAATCATTTTTCATCTCGGACATCCTAAGATCATTGATTTCCCAAGCCTTCTCTGCTTATTACGCACTTGTGAAACACTTCTTTTTTCGAAATTATATTTCACTCACGTATTTCTTCCTGATTCTATCCCTGATTCCATGGTAGCTGCTGGACGGGATTCTCTTTCCATCTCCCTCTCCTTCTCCTCCTTCCGCTCTCTCGCCTGCTCCAGCCAGCCACGGGTGCTCCATCGCGTCGTGGATTGACATGCGAGAGCTGAGATGGAGGATTGATCTTTCACCTTCACCTTGTGGATCCCATCGCTCGTTCTAGTTAAAGATTTCCGTGGTTTATTATCAGTCTTGATAGCAACTGGTGTCCCCGGAGTCCCCAAAGACCTCTTTGCAAGTATTTTCGGCATATCCTGTCTCACCTCGGATCGAGTTGCAGGAGCCTCTTGATGAAGTCTCTTGCGTGTTCAGAGATGGATGAGAATGCTCCCTCATCGAAGGACCAATCGCCTGCCTTCACGTTCTTGAGTGTCTCCTCGTCCGTCTCACCGCCGAATGGAGAGAGGCCGGAGAGACTGAAGATCAAAGATCAATAGTGGTTCAAAGAACATAGATCTAGAGATCAAAGATCACGACTCACAGCACGTAGGAGAGGACTCCGACACTCCACATATCAGTGAAGAATCCGACGCTCTTTCCGTTGGCGACTTCAGGTGCGGCAAATTCGGCAGTTCCGGTGGTGACCTGAATAGAGGAGGAGTGAGTACAGATACAAATTATCAAAGTCGAAAAGTTGACTTGGATATTTTTTGAGCAAAGGATCTGCATGGATTCATTGAAACTCAAGTTTCCGATTTGCTTATAGGTAGATAGTGAAACACATTCTGTTTAGTTCCAAGAGAGCGAGGCAGACAACAAAGATCGACGATCGCACCTTAATTGCGTTCTTCGGGTCGAGATGCGCTGCCAATCCGAAGTCGATGAGCTTCAGTTCGTTGCTTCGCTTCGTCGTGAACATGATATTCTCCGGCTGCAATTATCGATTGATTCCCTGATTCCCTGACTACCGTATACCTTCAGGTCCAAATGCACGTAGTTCATCTCGTGCATGTGTTTGAGTGCGCGGCAGACCTTTAATCGATACGGTTACGGTAATCCACTGGGTCAGATCGCTTACCTGTCGGATGTAGTTGGCTGCGTCGGCCTCAGTGGTGCGGTTGGTCTCATCCGAGACCTTTTCGAAGAGTTCTCCGCCGGACATGCTGGAAGTTCGGCGGGTCAGATCGGATACGGTTCGCCGGGTCAAACTCACAATTCGTAGATCATGACCATCTCGTCATCATCTTCGTAAGCATCGTGCAGATTGATCAAGCCCGGATGGCGAATGGTAGACATGGTGTGGATCTCCTTCCTTACGGTCTCCTGCGTGGTGTGGTGGTTAGGAAACGTCGCCTCGTCGAACTTTGCATTGCGTGAGGCAGAGTGGTAAACTTCGCCCTCACCTTGTCCTTCTCGTGCGGTGTGTTCACGAACTTGGCGGCGAACGTGTTACCGGTGGCGCGCTCGACGCAGCGATGGACCACGCCGAAGGCTCCGCTGAAGGATTACGGTATTCAGGGTTACGGTAGTTCGGCGGGTCAGGAATAGTTCAGTGGGTCAGACTCACGTTCCGATCTCCTCGAGGACATCGTACTTGTCGTAGACAGAATCGTGCTTGATGTCCACTTGCTGAGGGTAGTACTGCTTCCAGATATCGAATACTGGAAAGAAGTTCGGTTGTTTGTGGGGACAGATCACTGATTACGGTAGTTCGCTCGATCAGATCGCTTACCGTACGCATCGTAGTTGTCACTGGTGGCTCCCTTTCCGTGGATGATCTTGCCAGTCTCATCGACGTCCAAATCTCCACGTCTTCGCCTCTTCGCGCCAGGAATTGCGACGGGTGCGGTGGGCTCGCAGGGTCTGATGAAGGGTACGGTAGTTCGGTAGGTCAGATCAAACGTTTGATAGGTCAGACTCCTCACCTGCTGACTCCGTGCTTATTCTCGGCCGAAATGCGGAACTCGAACGTCTGTCCTCCTCTCACTCCCTGAATACTCAGTTCTCGATCCATTCTCTTGGTGCGGCAACCGTACCTCAACCGTCGTGTAGCAGTATCTCGTTCTCGCGCACTGCTTCCACGTGCCGCCGTTAACGTCACGCTTCTCGATGAGGTACCCGGTGACGAGCGAACCTGCGTGTGGTGTGCCCATTAGTAAACCTCGCCTGTTGAAAAATCGACAAGACTTTGAAAAGTAGTAATCGCCGTCCTCACCACCGTCGAGCATGGGCGGCTTCCAGGAGAGAATCACGGCCTCCTCGAGAATGTTCTCGACGAGAGGCGCGCGAGGAGGCTCCGGTCGATCGGCCACCGTAACAGTGACGCTGCAGGAGTCCTGTCCAATCGCATTCTCGACTATAGCACGGTAGCTACCGTAGTCTTCGCGAGTCGCGTTCGAGATCTTGAGCACAGCGAACCTTCAATGAACAATTTGTAAAATATTGGCGATATAAGACGCGTTTCACTGTAACTTCTTGTGCCATTCATGGTCTCGGAGACATTAAATTTTTTCATGGATCTTGTAGAAAGAACTTACTTGTTATCCTCCGTGGAGATGGTATACTTTCCTCCACTCTCGATTCTCTCTCCATCCTTGGTGAAGCGAGCGGTCGCAGAGGGGAACGCCTTGAAGGGAATGCGCAGCTCGAGCGTCTCGCCCTGAATATCGACGCATTAGGACACGGTTCTCAAGTTTACGGTAAATCTTCTGGCTACGGTACCTTCTGTGCCTCGACTCCTCCGTGGTATCTTGGAGGGATGAAGACCCTGGGCTTGGACTTGATCTGGAGTTGGCAGCGAGTGGACTTGGATCCCTTCGAGTTACTCGCACGACAAGTGTACTCGTCGATGTCTTCCGTTGACAGATCAGAGATGATGAGGACCTGAAGAGGTCGGAGATTAGAGATTGAGTATGATGGCTTGAATGTGCTTCAAGAAGGCTTCATAATGCTATTTGTTCTCGAAACAACGTTGGAGCTCACATCGATTAGAAGAAAGATTAAAAATATAACAATCCCTGCTAAAGTGCGTGATAAAGAGCTGTTTGACCGCATTAATCTCACTCTCCTCCATACCTGTGATTCTCCCTTGTTGAGCAGCGTGTACTTGCTAGTGTCCACGAGTTCCTTCGTTCCCTTGAACCACGAGATCTCCGGACGGGGCTTGCCGCCGCGGATCTTGCACTCGAGAGTTACCGAACTGGAAACAATGAAGTTAAAATAACAATAACAACAACACCACATACCGTCCGGCCTCTCCCGACTGATCGTTCAGCTGCTGCGTGATCACGGGAGCCTCACCGGCACCGGCAGGAATGAACTCGAAGTTCTCACTGAAAGGTGGTGTGATCATTAGGAAACATCGCTAGTCATAAATTCGACTATATTCGAAATTAGTATTCGTCGCCCTCCTGTACACCGAACACTCACATCGTCGCGGGTTCACCAGCTCCGGCGTCGTTGACTGCGAGGACTCTGAACTCGTACTTGCGTCCGTCGATCAGATTGCCGATATCGTAGTGATGACCACCGACTGGGGAGGCAGTGAGTCTGAACGGGAGTGTTGGATCTTCTACCTTCGAACGTAACAATTTACTTCGCCGTTCACAGCTAACTGTTTCTGTAGTCAACCTTTTCTTGCATAAAAAAACTGATATAGAATTTCGAAACTCCTCACCTAACCCATGCCTCCGTTCCGACTTCCTTCTTCTCGATGAAGTATCCTCTGATTCTTCCTCCTCCATCCTCCATCGGACGAGACCACGACAGCTGTACGAAGTCAGCTCCCACATTCGACACCTGATAATAGAGTCTGTCAGCGATTGGACAGGGACTACGGTAGTTCTATCACTACGGTAGTCAAAGAACTATCGTACCTCAGTGTTGGTGGGGGCGCCGGGTGGGTCGAACGGCAGCTTGGTGATCACGGACTGGTCACCGACGAGCGGCGCGCCCTGCGAATCATTTGATGATTATGGTATTGGGGTTACGGTATAGATCGTTGGACACGGTTGTGGATACGGTACCTGTCCGTTCTCGTTGCAGGCCGACACGCGGAATTCGTACTCGTGCTGCTCGAAGAGACCAGAGATGAGGCAGGAGAGGTCACGGACTGGAAGATTGGTACGATTGTTAGATAGTTATTGAAGATGAATGAAGCATGTGTTTCTTTGCTTTCAATTATACATAGTTGTTCTACTTCAGTGCATGTTTTGTTATGGATTCGTCTAATCTTTGGATTGTGTGCTTCATATAATATGTTTCGACTCGCTGTCAATTATCAGCAGCTCCCTAAGCGGCAGTGGAAGTGGGTCTGGTTGATCAAAACTCAATATTTACTCACCCGAGCTGGCAACGACGGTCCATTCGTCCTTGAGGACATCACGCTTCTCAACGACATAGGAGGAGATCTGCAGAAAGATTTGGTGATCTTGATCTTTGATCTTTGATCTTTTCTAAATAATTTGTGAACATACCTTAGATCCTCCATCATCCACGGGCGGTCTCCATGCGAGACTGACGTGGGTCAGTCCCACATTCGAGATGCCTAGAGGGCCTTGAGGAGCAGAAGGAAGACCAGTGACGTTCAACCAGAAACCAGTCGACGCCTCGCCAGAGTCATTGGCAACGGTGTATCTGAAGGAGAGAATTGGTTGCTGGTCCAGGAGAGAGTTTCGAGTCATGCGCATTGGGGTGCGATCGAGCTCTGATGAATGCAGAAAGAATGGAATGAGCAGATGCCGCTTGCACGTGAGCTTTGAAGGCATGAATCGAGCAGTTTTGGATGGGAAGTAGTTCAATAATCGGACGAGCGAAACAGGTTAGATAGATAGGAGGGGTTGCTGGTTTCCGCGTGCAATCTCAATGGTGGTGCGAAGCTCGGTTTAGCGCTGGGATGCTCTGGCTTGCAGGGTGCTCATTCTCCACCTGAACGCGTTGCGACCGCGTCGCGTCTGCTTATGGCGAGCACTTCTGACAATTCGATCGATCGGTAATCTACCGTAACTTTCACAATTCGAGACGGGACTCACTCGTATCTTCCGGCCTCGGAATTGTGGAGGGAAGGAATGGTGATGAGGACGTGATTGTCGAAGTCGACCATTCGGATGGTGGGATGATCGGGAGAGATCTCCTCCTGAAATGGATGTCAATGAGGACGGATGCTCTTTCATAAAAGCTCTCTGTCGACTACCAATGTGTTGGCAAATAGCAAGAAGAAGAGTCGATCATGACGTGTAGTTCAAACGGAATGAATCTCACGAAGACAGGTTTTGTAAATGAAGCGAACCTTGTTCAGAGTCAGCGTGTGGGTGAATGGCGCCGTTCCGGAGAAGTAGATCTTGAGTCTGACCATCTCTCCATCGGGTAGAATCGTGTTGGGCACGTGCTTCTCGATGACAGGAGGAGCTGAATATAAAATTATCGTGCACGTAAATCAATCAAGAAGCGTATTCGAAAAAGACGTAGGCGTGAGGAAGAATGAGAGAGAGGAATACGGAGAGGAGTGAATAGGAAAGGTTCGAAATGCCTTGCTTACCCTGCACGACGAGTCTCGCAGTCGCCTGATCCGTTCCGTACGGATTGCTGAGATGGCACGTGTACTCGCCCGCGTCGATATCCCACACCTGGAGAGGGTTACGGTAAGGTACTGTAGGATACGATAGATTACGGTACCTCCTTGATCATGAACTTGTACACTCCGTCGTGCTCCTCGAAGCGGTAACGAGTGGATTCGGGCAGTTCGCGGCCGTTGCGGAGCCATCTGAGATTCAACTTTGATCGTTGGTCTTTGATCTTTGATCTCCAATAACTCTTTTCAGGTTTTCGAATCGATAACCACCGTACCTTGCAGTGGGCGTGGGTCTTCCGATGGCTTCGCACTTGAATACGGCTCTCCTATTCAGCGGCTCTGCCTGATCCTCCGGCTTGACCACGATGTACGGCTTCGAACCGCCGGCCTCCTGCAATTTGAATCTGTTGAAACTCTATTTTTCATGAAAAAAACTAGGAGCCTGAAATCTATTAGCTCACTCGTTCAGTCTCGCAAGGTGAAAGAGCAATAAATAGTCATCGTCAATTCAACGTCTATCTTCCAGTGTGTTTCACTCGTCGCTCAAGTCTCTAGGGATCATTGCAAGAAAGCAAAGCAAAGCAAAGAAAGCAAGCAAAGGTCTCTAGGGAAACTTCAACTCCAGTGGTTCCATTGCATCTAGCGAAAAAAAATTTCCCCACCTGGATCTTGATGGGCGCTGTCGGGAGGGATGGAATGCCCCGTCCAACTTTGTTCTCGGCCACAATTCTGAATTCGTAGTCGTGGAACTCCTTGAGATTCGGCACAGTGTACTCCGGGTTGACGATGTTGTAGTCGGAGACCTGGAATGAAGTCAGTTGGTGTTTGCCCGAGAAAACGATAGTTGCTTACCGTAATCCAGTTGTTGCTGCCGTACTCGCGCTGTTCGACGTGGTAGCCGGTGATCTGTAAAGCAAAAGGTTGCGGTACCGATCGATATTCTAATTGCTTACACAACAGTCTGCAAATGAAACTTTTTCGCTACTACGAATGTGGATAAAAAAGAGAATGGAAAGAGCATGCAATGCTCATCGTCCATACCTTTGATCCTCCATCGTCGAGGGGCGGGTTCCAGGTGAGTGTGACGTGGTTTCTTCCAATGGACGCGGCCGATGCCTGCGAGGGAGGACCCGGAGGAGAGAAGAGCGGCTTCAGTTGGCATCTGATGAGGGGAGGGATAGCGTTTCGTTATTTCACAAATCTATAGGAAACAACCAACATTCCGACTAAAATTCTATCCGATCTTGAGTTCTATCTGACATTCATAAATCACTCACTTGTGCGAAGGATGTGAGTACTTTCCGAATCCGGCGGCGTTCTTGGCCACCACACGGAATTCGTACTCTCCGAGATCGCGGAGGCCGGTAACCTTCAAATTTGCATTTGGCATGGTGTTCGAAGCATGGGTCATTAGCTGTTGTCATCAGTTCGAGATACGTTTGTTAATGGATACGTATTTAGATTGTGTTTCACAATGTTCACAAAGGTGCTTTGATTATAATAAATGCAATGGTTAGTACTCCGGTTAGGGAAACAACAAACCTTGAACTCGTGCGCGTTGACGAGCGACGAGTTGGCCGTGAGCCACTGAAACGAATATTGATTACATAGAACCAATCAATATCATGATGGATGTCTACAGTAACCCAAACGGTACGGTACCTTCGCCGAGTTGACGTCTCTGTACTGCACATTGTATCCGATGATCTTGCTGCCTCCATCGGTGCTGGGCGGATCCCATTCGACGCGAGCCCAGGTACGGTCCGTCTCGCGAACCTGGGAGATTTCGTCATCAATAGGTAATAACAACTCCAAAACAATAGCATAAAATCAGTAACTCACGGTTGGTGCGTCGCACTGGCCGGGCACGGTGAACTGATACTTGGCAATGATCGGCTCGCCAGACTCGAGTGGCTCGGAGATACCGTACTGAAAAGGAACAGATATTAAAGATGTCATAGTTTCGAAAGTTCTGTGGTATCTTATCATATAGGTATCTTCTCAGGAGCTTGTCTCACCTGATTCTCAGCTCTGATTCTGAACAGATACTTCTCGTTCTCGAAGAGATTCGACACAGAGAAGGAGAGATTGCGGACGAAGGACGTGACCTGGAATTGATGTTAGGCCTTCAGAATCTTCCTGCCAACAACGAAATTGTACCTTATCCCATCTGATGGGCTCTCCCGTCTTCATCAGACACTTCTCGACGATGTAGTTGGTCACTGCAGCGCCTCCGTCCGACTTGGGCGGTTGCCAGGCAAGGACACCTGAATCATCTCGGTAACGATCAAAGAAAAGAACTGTTGGAAGAGTGATCGTGCTTTGTAACAAAAAATTCGTGAGGAAAGGTGACAGAACTACTCACACATATCGGGAGTGATATCAGTAATTACTAGCGGTCCCTCGGGCGGCGATGGTCTGTCCACCACGCGCAGTCTGATGTCCGCAGTGTCGGATCCGAGTGAGTTCTCGAGCTGAATCGACTCAGTTTTGATACGTTTCAGAGCATTCGCTTAACCAACTGAACTTGGGAGTTCCAATTGATAAGAGGAACCCCATCAAGAAAGGCAAAATCGAATCCAGCCCACCTTGAGTGTGTACAGTCCACTGTCTCCCAACTCGCACTTCTCGATTTCGAGTTGAGCGAGGTAGTCGTTGGCCTCTCTCTTGCATCGCTTGTCTCTGTCGTCCAGGGAGATCTCCGCTTTCGACCTGCAATAAATTCGTACAAGGCTGAACCGAGAATCAGAATCAGAATGGAGAATAGCATTCAAAGATTGATAATGGATGGAAGCTAACTCACCAGATGACCTTGGGAGCGGGCGTGGCCACGTAGGGCACGAGTATTCTGGCAGTCTCTCCTGCGTACGCGAGAACGTCACGAGGCAGCATCGACATGTTGATGCGAGGAGCGCACGGATTTCTGCAGATTATTAGAATCAGTCTCATCATTGATCAGCCATTCTAAACAAAACGCAGTGAAGAAAGTTACAAGAAAAGAAGACTCGTACCTATCAGCAGCGATGGCTCCAGAAGACTGGGAGTACTCCGATTGGCCGGCTGCGTTGACTGCCGCCACACGGAACTCGTACTGCTTCTTGGGGATGAGACCAGTGACCTGCATTGAGTTGGAATATCGATCGATCCGAAGCGACTTGCTCGAATTTATTTGATTTTTTTCCACCACCTGTGTTGTTTTTACTAAATAGTTCTGCTCAAAAGGAAATATGTGCCGTGCGAGAAACCTATCTGATTCAATTGATTGCTACTCACTCTGCACTTGTTGTCGGGAATATTTCCGAAGACGGCCTTCGTCCATCCTCCGCCTGCTCCGATCTCACGCTTCTCCAGCACGTAACCCTGAGAGAGATTGCATCATCATTAGCCAATTACCTTTCTAACCTGTTTCCTCGCATTATTGCGTTAGAAATACAAAAATGTTGCATGTTTCTATCAGTCTCACCTGAATCGGCGCTCCTCCATCATTGTAGGGTCTCGCCCAGGTGAGAACGATGGCGTCTTCTGACGTCTCAAGAGCCTCGGGGGCTCCAGGAGCGTCGGGAACGTCGAACGGATTCTTGGCGACTGCAAATCCATGATTGATTTTGAAAGTATCACATCATATGTTTCACAAATTACACAAGATCATAAGATAATATTAAAGTTAGTGTTGGCTGCTCACAGAAAATAGAAATACAAATCAACAAACCGATGGTATCGCTCTCGATTCCCTCGCCGATTCCGTATTGGTTCTCGGCGCGGACTCTGAATTCGTAGGGAGTTCCGTTGTCGAGGTTGCGAACGCGGAGGGAGGTGCCCAGGGGCTGGCCACACTGAAATTGTGATGTTAAACTAGTAGCTACTGAAGATAAGGAAGTGGAAGGAACGATGGATCCTCACCTTGACCCATTCTCCTCCGGGCGTTCTCTTCTCAACGACGTAATTCGTCACGTCGTCTCCTCCATTCTCCTTGGGTGGCAGCCAGTGCAGGGTCATTGCCTGAGATATTCGAAATGAAAACAGTTCCCGATCGATTTCCCTTTCAGCTACTGTGCTTACCGTTACCCAATCGATCAATATACTCACCTCTCCGCACACATCGGTGGCGGTGATGGGTCCGGTCGGCTTGCCGGGGGCGTCGAGCACAGTGACATTCAACTTGGCCGTGTCCTTTCCATGTCTATTCGAGACGTTGATCTTGTAGGGGCCAGTGTCCGTCCTCTTCGAGGCCTTCGTTGTGACAACGATGTGGGTAGGGGTGACCTGAGATTGATTGACTTGGTCACTTCTTTTTTCAAGCCTTCTGCTACATCTTCAGAGGCCCTTTGAAGGCAAAAGGCAATGCAAACCCTTCACTCACTTCCATGGTAGTCCTCTCGTCCTCGAACACTTCCTTGAGTCCGTTGAACAGATCGATGGTTGGCTTGGGGTTTCCACCCGAGTAGGGAATCTTGATCTCGATCGTCTCCCCTGCGCGAACCGTTATGTCCTTGAGACCTGCAAGAAGAATTTTTTAGACGAGGAATGCTGACGCTTGAGCAGAAATTTTTGCAAAGGGCTAGATATCGTACCAGACAGATCGAGAATGGGTCTGCCAGGTTCGTCCTGGATGATGGTCAGATCAGACGGCTTCGAGGGATCGGACTCGCCCGCAGAGTTGACTGCGATCACGCGGAACTCGTACTCATCCTGGAATGACATTGCTTCAGTTTTGGAACAGCAACAATAACAACAGCAGTGAAGACAACAACAACAACAACAACTCGCCTTCTCCTTCAATCCATCGACGACGAACGAAGTATCCTTCACGGGTTTCTTGTTGCAGCGAGTCCAGTCAGAATCACCCAGCTGCGAATTACTATGGTTGAACACGCTCGTGCTGTTAAATACGTTTCACCTTGCCCATTTGAGCGGTCGTGAAAGTGAATTTCAGTTGGCAGTGAAATATCAATAGAAATACTGGAATCTCAGACCTTCTTCTTCTCGACGATGTATCCATCGATGGGCGCTCCTCCGTCGTGAGCTGGGCGCATCCAGTGCACCTCCGCTGAGCTCTTCGTCACCTACCAAGGGGGGAGAATATTGATTGATGGTCTCAATTATCAATCGATTCAGCTAGGTTTCACGGGCCTTTCAATTGCATTGTACTTTAATTTGCGCCAGTCTTGTTCCAGTATCTCTTGTAACAACAAAACGAACCTTTCCAACTCTGGGTGCCTCGGGGGCGCTGGGCGGTTCGACGTAGGGTCGGCAAGTGACGGGTTCGGTGCCGCCTGAGGCCGCGCCCTCGCCCGCTGCGTTGACTGCGCGCACGCGGAACTGAAATCAGGATTCGTTTAGGTGCCAGGCTTCAAGTTCCTTCATCCAGAAAACGTTGTTGAGCTGATCGACTACAGAAAATACAGACTTACAGATTGTTCAGTTCAATTCCATACCTGGTAAGTCTCTCCCTCATGGAGTCCTCTCACAGTGCACTCAGTTCCCTTGACAAGGGCCATCTTGACGGGGGCCCAATCTCCTCCTCCTCTCTTCTCGAATCTCTCCACCACGTAGCCAATGATGGGAGAACCGCCGTCTTCTCTGTAAAGAACGGGAGCTCATCATCATGTTTCTGATCCAGTGTTTAGAATGTTTTTCTAATTCCAGTGATCACGGAGGGACTACTACCGCTTTTCCAAATGCATAGTAGTTCAAAACCTTCTGAAACCTAGATACATCCTCGACTTCGTTTCGATAGCATCTCTTACCTTGGCGGATCCCACTTGAGGGAGACCTCGTTGGCATCGTAGCCGGTGACTTCGGGAGTCGAAGGAGCACCAGGAACGTCGTACGGGTCTCTGAAATTGAATGGGTTCAACCATGCCTTGGAACTGCCTCTACCCCTCATTTCAATGGAAGTCCAACTAGAACAGATTCCGGATACCTGATCACAACGGGTATTCCATCGAGTGGTTCCCCCAGTCCAATCGCGTTCTCGGCGCGAATGCGGAAGCGGTACGTGGCTCCGTTGGTGAGGCCGCGAACCTGCAAATAGGAATTCTCCTTTTGTTACGAGCAAGAATGCTTAGTGTGCCTAGTTTCAGCGAGTTCTTGATCTAAAACTCACCGTCAGAGTAGGAGTCACAGTGCAACCGGGCACTTTCTCCCAGTAATTCGATCCGATCTCTTGGTATTCCACTCTGTATCCGATGATCTCGAGTCCGCCGTCGTCCTTGGGAGGATCCCATGCGAGGGTGGCAGAGCTGCAAAATCGATTATTCTTTGAAGAACACGGCAGATTATCGATTGTCCAAATCGTTCGATACGTACCGTCGGGTGATCTCCGGGTAGGTGAGATGCTCGGGTGGGCCGGGCTTGTCGACGACTGTGATCTTGATGTTGGCCTTGATGTCACCGAACTGATTGGAGGCGTGGATTTCAACCTGCAAATGAGAGGATCAAAGTGAGCCATTTTGGAACTGTTGGAAATGGGAGTGAAAAAAAATGAAACAGTGCACTAACCGGTCCCTGATCGCTCTTCTTCGCCTTCTCGATCTTCAGTCTGGTCAGATTGGCGGTCGTCTCAATTCCAGGAAGGGAGATTCCTCCTCTCTTCCACTCAATCGTCGGAGCAGGAGAACCAGTGAACGGAATCACGATCTCGAGTGGCTCACCGACCTGAAATTGAAGGTTCAGTTCAATTTCGAATGGACTAATCGGTTAGGTTTCAGTTATGCAATAAGAACGAACAGTCTCCCAATATTCAATTAGTACTCCATTGGTTCTCCAAAAATATGCATTGACTCACCTTGACTCTGAACTCCTTTCCGTCAATGTCCATGTCGAACTTGGGCGCCTCGAACATCGGCTTGGCCGTGGCGAGAGCCGACGGGTCGGACGGCTTGCCCGGTCCGGCCTGGAAGGGGTTATTTGAGGGTAAGAATAGTGGAAAAAATCGAAATGAACATTTTGAAAGACAAAGAAGATGAAAGATGCTTGATTCGCCTTACCTTGTTGACGGCGACGACTCTGTACTCGTACGTGTGGTCCTTCTGCACTCTTCCGTCCGAGAAGGAGGTTCCTGAAGGGAAGGGATTGCGTCATCAATAGGCAATTCATCATGAGATTCAGAAGAATTCCTCACCATGGACGGGGGCGGTGTTGACCTTGACCCATCTGCCGGTCTTCTGGTCCTTCCTCTCCACGTCGTAGTGAGTGATCGGAGAACCGCCCGTCTCACTGCAATTTATCAGCTTTCATTGATAATTAAAGAAAGGACTAACCGAGGAGCTTCCCAAGTCAGATCGATGTGATCCACATCCGTATCCGTGATCTGGGGCGTGCCCGGCTTGCCGGGAGTGCCGAACGGATCCTTCGCGAGCACGGGAGAGTCGGTGTTGAGAGGGTCGGATCTGCAATCATTCTTCTCTCGTTCTTCAGCCTAATCTGCTTCAACAGTTCTACTTGGTGGGCCATCATCATTCCATTCGATTGGTACCATAGTATCGAGTTGAAATGAATCAATCTCTCACCGTCCGAATGCGTTCTCAGCCATGACTCTGAACTCGTACTCGTGTCCCTCCGTCAGTTTGGGCACAGTGATCTGAGTGCCAGTGACGAATGCAGAGACGGGCACCCAGGTGTTAGTGCGAGTGTCGCGCTTCTCCACCACGTAGTTTGACACGTCCGCGCCTGAGATGAACATTGTTGAGGCATCAAAGTGGACTTCTTCGAAAAAGAAGTGATAAAGAGAGAGACATAAAATGATGCATAAGCAGTCGTACCTCCATCATCCTCGGGCGGGTTCCAGTTGAGCACGCAGGAGTCCTTGGTCACGTCGGACACCTCGAGAGGGCCAGTGGGAGGTGCGGGGCGGTCTGATGAAGGATTATTTCAGTTTGTTCACTTCGAAATACCAGTGACTGTTGTTCGTACAGAAATAGCCTCCGATGATCATTGAGATTATTGAACTTCTCACCTTGGACGATAACCTCGAAGACGCCCTCGTCCTCGCCGATCTCGTTCTTGACCTGCCAACGGATCGATTATCGATTGATCTTATACCGTAGTCTACCGTAATCTAGCGTAACCACCCTCTACCGTACCTTGAGAGTGTAGTTGCCACTCTCGGATCTCTTGGCCGACGGGAAGAAGATGGTAGTCAGTCCACTCTTGTTGTCGACGATGAGCTCTGGTTGGAGAGCGGCGCCCTCTCTGAATGACCACGTGGGAGTCGGATCGGGAGCTCCGACGAACTCGACCTGTAATTGGGGCGTTATACATTTACATTTCTGGAATGCATTTCGTCTCGATATCGAAATATTCTCGAACTGACGCATTGTAAAGCAGCAATGAAACGTATTTCGCTGTAAAAAATTGAAAAATTGTAGCATACCTCCATGGTATGCGAGAATCCAGCCTTGATCTTGATCTTACGAGCCTGAGTAGTGATCTGCGGCTTCACTGCAATGTTTTATTTTAGTTAGAATAATTCAATTTAAAAAAATCAATAATCCCACGATATCTGGCCCTGGTGACGCAGCTGTCGGTGGGGTCGGACGGGTCGGATGGGCCGACGTCGTTGACTGCCGTCACTCGGAACTCGTACTCCGCATTTGGCTTCAGATTCTCAGCAGAGAACGTCGTGCCTGCAGAATTGTATATGCTTCGTCGCTTGAATTTACACATGGCCGAATGTTTAGACCGATCGTGTATCGAATTCTATGAAAATCATTAAAATACTAAACGTTCACTCTCTCAATCTTCATTGTCGCTCTTCAGACATTACTTCAATTTCCCCTCTAAGCTCCACTGACCGCTAGTCTTTCCAGCCTCCTGCCAGATGGCGCTTCCCTTCTCCTTCTTCTCCACAATGTACTGCTTGACGGGCAGACCGCCGTTGCTTGCGGGAGGCTTCCACGCGATGTCAATGCGGTCCTGCAACGAGTGTTTTGGTTACGGTAGTTCTTGACTAAGGGGGCGGGGTTAATAGGGGCGGAGCCTACCTTATCCCAGTCGACGACTTCTGGTTTGTCCACGGCATCGGGCACTTCGAATTCGTCCTTGGCAACGATGGCTTCGTCACCCACGAGAGGCTTCGATTCACCCTGCAAAGCAGCACGGATTATGAAATATTTTTGGAGTTTCTTCATTGTTCAAGCTACGGAAACCATTGCAGAGACAAGTGGAATCACAGAAACTACTTACTTGCAGGTTGACGGCCTTCACTCTGAACTCGTATTCCTTGCCGGGAATGAGCTTGCCGACCTTGGCCGTCGTATCGGAGAATTGACCGACCTGGAGTGCATCGATTTGATCAGGATCTCATGCGGTGTTAAAAACCAGGAAAAAGATCCGATCTTTGACATCGAGCCTGTTAAAAAATCGTGCAAAGATCCGATCTTTGTCTGTGCAAAGATTCGACCACACAAAGATCGGATCTTATATTTGAATTCCCGCATTTATCACATTTATCGATTATCTCTTCCTGTAGAGAAGATAGTCACTTGAAATGCCGGATTTGAGTCAAATATGCTGTCCGGAATCTATTCTCCAAATCTCAAGTCTCTATCTTCATTGGGGACGGTGATATTAGCGTAAACAAAAAAGGCGCGAATTCAAAATTTAGATCGGATCTTTGCATAATTTTTTAACAGGGTCGATGTCAAAGATCGGATATTTACACCGTTTTTTAACATCGCATCAGTCCATAAAGTCTAGGCGTACCTCCTGCCAGGTGCCTCTGCTGGTGTCCATCTTCTCAACGACGTAGTGGAGGACGTCTGATCCTCCATTGTCTGCTGGCGGCTTCCACGACAGAGTGCAACCCTCCTTGTGAACCTGCGAGGGTGCTGATTGGAGTGGGATATTATACTCCGAGTCGAGCAAAGATTGAAGGCAACAATCGCTGCAGAACTTGTAAAACTAGTGAAGCATAAAAAATTCCACAGATAAGATTGTACCTCATTGATCTTGAGCGGTCCCTCAGGAGCATTCGGCACGTCGAGTACGGTAACCGTGCACTGGGCAGTGTCCTTGCCGTGTTCGTTCTCCACCGTGATACGGTAGAGGCCGGTGTCCGAGCTTGAATGGAGTTAGTTGGCTATTCTCTCGAATATTTGTTTTAAAATGTTGTACCGAGCTTATTGAAACTATCGCTCATTGAATGCTCGAAGGACCTATCAATCACATGTGAAACATTCTGAAACATCATTCTCATTCTCACCGTTTCGCGATGGGAACAGTGAACTCGGAGTGAGTGGGATTGGAAGTGATAGTCACTCGATCTCCATCCACTTGAGTTACGTCGTTCGCCTTCCACGTGGCAACTGGGGTGGGTTCGCCCTGAAATCGGATTGCGTCATCGCTATGAGATCAATTGTCAATAATGACAGATTCAATACGATTACATCATTCCTAGCTCACCTCGAAGGAGACATCCAGTTTGATCGGCTGTCCGGCGCGTACGCGAATGTCCAGCAGACCAGCGAGGTTGATCTTGGGCGCCACTGGAATGAATTGCGTCATTACTATGTAACTTCTCTCTACGACGTCATCTTCGACAATAACGCCAACTCACTCTTTCTGGGCTTGGCGACGATGGGGTCAGTGGGCGAGGAAGGCTTGCCGGGGCCAGCCTTGTTCACCGCCTGTAAAAGTATTCCCTCTCAATCACTTCTAACTCTATTCCCAGATTTTGTCCGAATGCGTTTCAGGACTATCGTATCTGCAGTTGCATTCGATTTGTTTCAATAACCGCTCTCTGAACACGCTCAAATGCAATAATGACTTACCTTGACTCTGAACTGGTAGGTCTCTCCTGGGGTCAGACCCGAAGCAGTTGCCTTGCACTGATTGCCCTGCACCGTCGCGCACGGAACCCACTCGCCGTACTTGTCCTGAAATGAGTCAATACGTGATCCGATTCTCCGGTTCCGGCTACCGTACCTTCTTCTCGACAACGTATCCCTCGATGGGCGCTCCACCGTCGTTCGCAGGCGGCTTCCACTCGAGGTCAACGTGGTCCTGGAATTCGGATTCTATCTCACTCAGATTCACTGCTCCCCGCGCTCAAGTTTTGCGTTCATGTGAACAATGTTCAGTTTATCTGAGTTCTAATCCATTATCCACATCTATTGCTAGGCATAGAGGGCAGATAGAGATGGGATGCATGTTGAGAAATCTCACCTTATCCCAATCGACGGGCACGACATCCGTCGGCTCTCCGGGTTCATCGTACGGGTTCTTGGCGATGATCGAATCGTGCATCGCGAGAGGCTTCGACTGACCCTGCTTGTTCACCGCCTTCACTCGGAACTGAAAGGAGAGTCAGTTGATGATTGAGCAGTTTTTTTGGAACTACTGTAAGTTATCGATTGATTACCTTGTATTCGTGTCCTTCCGAGAGTCGGCCGACCTTCAGGGAGGTGTCTGCGGTCTCGCCGCACTGGAATTATATGTTTGTATGGTATGCCCCTGGTAGAGCGACAAAATATTTCGAGGAAACGTACCGGCACCCATCTTCCGCCGTCCTCCTCCTTCTCAATGATGTACGAAGTGATCGGGGATCCTGAAGGAATTTTTTGATGCTAGGTTCGGAGATCTATTCGATATCATGAACCACTCGCATACCTCCATCATCCTCGGGTGGTCTCCAGTTGAGGACACATCCGTCCTTGGTCACGTCGTTCGCCTTCAGAGGACCCTTCGGCTCACCCGGAACGTCTGAAGAGAGAGGTAATATTGGATTGATATTTTTCGCTAGCACCATCCGGCAAAAAATCAAATGAATGATTCGAAACTTTTGAATCGCTTTTGAAACACAACAGGACAACAAATCATTGTACGGTTCTTTCATCGCTTTTCGCCACCACATAAACGGCCCCGAAGACCAATTCTCACCGAGGACGTTCACATTCACTTCCGCCTCGTCCTTTCCGACTTCATTCGTCGCCACGATCTTGTACGTGCCCGAGTCGTTGCGGCCCGAGTCCTGAATGGAAATTATGAGTTACTGTAGCTCGGTACTGTACTCTACCGTACGGTAGGTCACTCACCTTGGTCGTCAGCTTCGTGTTGTTGTCGGTCGAGTTGTCGATCTTCGTGCGGTCGGAAGAGCCGATCTTCGATCCGTTCAGGAACCTGAAATTTAGGAAATCGTTCTATTCAGGCTCTTCAAGCTCTGCGAAGGTCATCTCAGATGATGTTATCTTTTCACTACTCACCACTCGATCTTCGGCACGGGTTCTCCCTCGACGTTGACGTCGAAGTTGATGGTCATTCCGGCTCTCACGCGAATCTCGTTGAACATCGCACGATCGATCTTGGGCGGGACTGCAATGATTGTGTTAGAATGACGCAAGGACGGCATGAAGTTATGTTTCGAACACACTCCTTCAGAAAGAGGTGTTTCGCACAATAATACTAGGGCACGTCCAAAAAAGAGACATGCCAACAAAATACAAATGAACCGTTTGCGTGTTTCGGAACAAGAAGAAGGAAAGATCACTCACGGAATCTAGCCTTGGCCACGAGAGTTCTACTCGGGTCGGAGGGCGAGGAGTGACCGGCCTTGTTGATGGCCTTGATTCGGAACTGATACGTCTGACCGGGCTTCAGATGGTCGACAGTCGCCGTCAGTTGATCCGCAGCGACCTGAATAGTTGTCATGATTAACTGAAGGCTTTCGATACGTTCTCAGTGATCAGTCAGATTGTTCGAGTGTGCGAAGTATCGTTCGGCTCAACTTCTTCCAGCAATGCAATTATGCTTCACACTGTGCTTCACACAGTCTCGCGCGCTTTGGATATTTCAATGAGCATCTTAGCGCCCTCACCAAAATCACGAGCCAATTCCTCCCAATTCTCACCTGCGGTCCGGCGATCCAGTCTCCGACGGGGCCGGCCTTGTACTCCACGAGATATCCCTCGATGGGCGCACCTCCGTCGTCTGAAGGAGGCGTCCATTGCAGATCCGCGTGGTCCTGAGATGGTGTGATGATCATTGAGTGCCTTTTCATAGACATGCGTTTCACATTGTCTTCACTATTCCATGATAGGAAATTGCACAATAACAATGTGCCTTTCAAATTCAAAATTCTCTTTGGTACTGGAATATCTTCATGATGCTAGCACGGCATTTTTTTTCAATGTTTATGTTCTATCCTCACCTTATCCCAATCGGTGATCTCGGGAGTGCCTGGCTTGTCCGCAGTATCGAAGGGATCCTTCGCAATGATGGACTTGTTGCCTTCCAGAGGATCCGACTCGCCGTATCTGCAATACGGTAGGGTGATACAATGACTCTAAGTAAGCCAAGGAGTCGCTTCGAGACTCACCTGTTCACCGCCTTGACGCGGAATTTGTACTCGTGTCCGGGTGTGAGGTCGTCGACCTGCAATACGGTAAGTTGAAGTACCGTATCGATCAGACTACCGTATACCTTGAAGTGAGTAGTCGGCGACTCTCCACACTGCGTCCATCTGCCGGTCGCCGCGTCCTGCTTCTCCACCACGTAGTGAGAGATGTCCGCACCGCCGTCGTCGTCTACAGTAAGCAGGGATTATCGATTTGTTGATTGATTGATTGATTATCGATTTTCTATTCTCTTACCGGGCGCCTGCCAGTCCAACTCGCAGCCGTCCTTGGTCACGTTGGCGATCTTGAGCGGGCCATTGGGCGTCGAGGGATGGTCGAGCACGATGACCTATCGATAGGATACGGTACTTCTCAGTTATCGATTGATTATCGAACCTTGACTTCGGCAGTATCCGTTCCATTGCAGTTCTCGGCCTTGATTGTGTACGTGCCAGTGTCGTCACGAAGGGCGCGTTTCACGAAGAACTGACGAAGAACAAATTAGTTTGAGATATGAGGACATGATCAAGATTGGCGCATGAGGTCCGTTTGGTTGTTTTTACGCTCTCTGTGAAGATAAAATCGTTTTCAATTTACGATCAAGAAGATAGAAAGACGTTGAAACGCAACCCACCTTGGTTCTGTAGTCCTCATTGTTGATCTTCACTCTGTCATCCGTCTCCAACGGTTTTCCTCCGAAGGACCAAGTGATCTCTGGAGGAGGCTCACCCGATACAGGAATGTTCAGTGAGAAGTCTTGACCGGCTCGGACCTGAAGGACATCATCACAATCTGATTCTGATTACAAATTTCGGCGAAAGAAATCTCCTTACCTTGATCTCCTGGATTGCGGATCTATCGATCACAGGCGCGAGGTTTCTCGGCTTGCAAAGGACGGAGTTCGAGGCATCTGAGGGATCTCCCGTTCCAGCCTTGTTCTTCGCCTTCACGCGGAACTGGTACTCCTCGCCTTCCTGGAAGTGGATTTCGTAATTTCTAAGAAATCCAGTTCAACTATGATATTAGTGAATATTGTGGTTCACGTGAATACGCCTCGCTTACCTTCAATCCATCAACAGTGGTTGCGGTCTCTCCCGCAGGAACGTGCTTCACTTCCTTCCAGATCGGAGAGAACTTGTCCTTCACCTCGATGATGTACTCCTGCAACGATTTAATATTGGGATTTCAGGATGCTGGGAAATTAGGATTTTGCTTGATCGTTCCCTTTACAGTCATTGCGAAATCGGTTCTTAGGCGCAACAGGGAGGATGTAACCGATCTGAAACATATCCCCATGCTTACCTCAATGGGAGCTCCTCCATCATTGACGGGCGGCTTCCACTCGAGATCCACGTGGTCCTGATGAATTATCATTGGAAAGAACGCTGATGTGGGAACGTTGTTAACAAAGGCATTGAGCCATTGAATTGTTTACGAATGCGGCTCAGTTTCTAGTCTTCTATCTAATCGTGCTCCTAAAAGTTTAGGTTTCACAATACTTTCATAAAGCATTACTTTGCACTTCAATTTAGTAAAGCTGCAATTTGGCATTCTCCTAAATCAAGACTCAAACATACCTTGTCCCAGTCGGTGACCTCGGGAGCTCCACACTTGCCGGGTTTCTCAAACGGATCCTTGGCAAGAGTGGCTCCGAATGTCTCCAGAGGGTCAGATTCGCCCTCGGCGTTGACTGCGGCCACACGGAACTGGAAAAAGTACTCATTTGATCAACCCAGTAGCCCGTCAGAAACAATCTTGTTATCATCATGTTGGAGTATTT
Organism: Pristionchus japonicus; assembly: GCA_900490845.1. Lineage (NCBI taxonomy): Eukaryota > Metazoa > Nematoda > Chromadorea > Rhabditida > Neodiplogasteridae > Pristionchus > Pristionchus japonicus. Next base: position 399,334 of record LS510098.1, read on the forward strand.
ATTCGGAAGCGAATCGACACACCTTGTACTCATGTCCGGGGATGAGTCCATCAACGACGGCGCTCGTCTGATCTCCGTTCACTTTAAGAGCCGGAACCCATCTGCCGGTCGCCGTGTCCATCTTCTCGATCACGTAGTTGTCGATCGCCTCGCCTAGAATTTTTATATAGATCCGGAGCCGCAAAATAGGAACCATGATTCGTACCTCCATCATCCTCGGGCGCCTTCCAGTCGAGAGTGCAGTGGTCGGCATTGACGTCAGAGACCTCGAGAGGGCCTTGAGGCGGAGTCGGCTTGTCTGCAAAGAAAGAATATTATTCTCGTTATTTTTAGAGCGTCGTAATTCAAAATGAAAACTGTACCGATTCTACCAGAAGAAATCAACACTACTCACCGATGACAGTAACCTTGACAGTGGCCTCATCGGTTCCATTCTCGTTCGTCGCCTTGCACTTGTACGTGCCCGAATCGCTGCGCTCCGTTTGACGAATCTGCAGAATGATGTTTGATCTTTGCCCTGAAGAATAGAACGTACCTGCAGACGAGTCTGGTACTCCGGGTTGTCCAACTTCACACGTCCTCCGTGTCTGATCTCTCGACCATCGGGATAGTGCCACGAAACATCGGGCATCGGCTCGCCTTCCACCGGGGTCTGCAGAGGGCTATCATTACTCTCATTCTTCAAGTTATTCAGATATGTATTACGCAACCGAAGACGAAGAATTATCGTCAATCAATTCAGATTCTACTTTTGGTTTAGGGTTGAAACTCAACTATTCAAGTATGGATAATTCGTAGGGTAATTTCGAAATGAGAAGCGAACGTACCTCAAAGGCGATCATCTGTCCTGCCTTGATCTTCAGATTCTTGAGAGGGCCGATCTTTGGAGCGAGATTGCGAGGCTTCGCGATGATTGGTTTGGAGGCATCCGAAGGGTCGGAGTTGCCACCCTTGTTCACTGCGACCACGCGGAACTGAAAATAGTCCGATAAATTAGTGTAAAAGAAAACAAGCTGTTCTCAACGTTCATTGAAGAAGTAGTTGTGTTTCAAGGGATTCGTAAGCTCTGGGATTTCAGTCGATCGACGATTACGACGATTACTTTGTATTTCATTCGTTAAAACTCACCTCATACTCCTCATTCGGCGTGAGATCGGGAATGGTGGCATTGGTCTGCCCGCCGGGTACGGTCACTGCCGGCTCCCATCTGGAATGATGGTTACGGTAGGTGTTATCATCGATCAATTATCAACTACCGTACCTTCCGTATTTGGTTCTCTTCTCGACCTGATACTCAGTGATGGGCGCTCCGCCGTCCGAGTCGGGTGCGGCCCACTGCAAGAGATTGGTTAGAGCCTGATCAAGAGTCAACTCCTCCTCACCTTGATATCAACATGGTCGCTATCCCAGTCGGTCGGCTCTGGCTTGCCAGGCTTTCCGGGTCTATCGAATGGATTCTTCGCAACGATATCCGCGTCGTTCTCGAGAGGATCCGATGCGCCCTCCTTGTTCACCGCCTTCACGCGGAACTTGTAGTGGTCGCCCTGTAGAAATTCAGCATTTTTCGAGTCAAAATGGTTGTTTATTTCTGTTCCAAGCAAGTAAGGTACCTTGTTGAGGGTATCGCACACGAAGTTGGTGTCGGCAGTGCGACCGCACGGCACCCACAGACCGTCCTTGGTTGACATCTTCTCGACCTGAAGGAGAGACCGATCAGTGTGGAACTATCGACAACGCCGATGAAGTTCATTCATCGATTGTTGAAGTATACCGTACCTCATAGTAATCGATCGGTTCTCCTCCATCATCCTCAGGCTTCTTCCACGCGAGAGTCGCGCGATCCTCGAAGACGTCAGTGATGTCGAGAGGTCCTCCAGGCTTCGTGGGCTTGGAGCGGACCTGAGAGGGGTAGGTGAGCATCATTGTGCATGAATCTACGCCTTCATAATGAATTTTCTGTGAATCGTCGGTTCGTACCTTGATAGTGATGGTGACTTGATCATTTCCGCTGTCGTTCACGGCCTTGATCGTGTACTTTCCAGACTGCTTTCTCGTCGCTTTTTGGATGAGGAAGTGAGTGAGATTCGGTTCGTCTGAAGATCTCTTCGTTTCTAAAGCAGAGCTTAGCAAGTGGAAATGGAAGTCACTACCTTTGCTACGGGTTGAGTTTCAAGTGTTGTGTAAAGCAAGACTGTAGTTATGTTTGGCCATGTGTGAAAATCAATGAAATAATGAATATCTATCGTGAATCGATAATAAGTGTATCACCTCCCGCCTTCCTCCTACTCACCACTAATCTGTGCCTTGGTCACCCCGATGGCTCCATCATTGAAGAACCAAGTGACATCAGGTGCAGGCTCTCCGTCGATGTGCACGTTGAACTTGATCATCTCACCGACCTGAAACCGAGAATTATTGGGTTCAATCGTAATTTGAAGTTACGGGTGCAAGTCTGGAGGCTGCTCACCTTGACCGAAGTGTCCTGGATGTCCTCACGGTGAATGCGGGGCGCCACTGAAAGCAGTGAATGGGTTGCGTTTCAGCGGGTACGTAAAATGAGAATGAAAAAGGATAGTCAGTACCTGCATTGGAGATCGTTTAAAACTTAAAAAAATTGTGACTCGAATAATGTCTTACGATGTCTGGGCTTTGCGATGATTCCTCTGGTGGGATCCGATGGCTCGCCAGTTCCTGCCTTGTTCTTGGCTGCGATACGGAACTGGAATGAAGGATATTGTAATCACTCGTATCAGTTGATAACATCGAACTTTAAACCCTAAATGACCAGTGATAATACACATACCTGATACTCCTCTCCATGGTTCAGACCGGGCACAGTGGCCTTGGTCTCGCCTCCCGGAACGACTACTGCTTCTTCCCAGCGACCGTTCTTGCCCTGGAAAGTTCGGGTTTTGATGAGACCAAAGATCAAAGATCGTACCTTCTTCTCGATGACGAAGCTCTCAATGGGAGCTCCTCCATCGTCGGGAGTCTTCCACTCGAGATCCACGTGATCCTGGAATGAGTACGGTAACTTATTGATTAAGTTTTACCGTGCGAATGCACAGCGCTCGCTCAACCTTTCTGCGCTGAAATTGAGGGAAGTATGAAAGTACTGACCGAATCCCAGTCCGTGACCTCCGGTACGTCCATCTTCTCAGGCGTATCGTACGGATTCTTCGCGAGAGTCGTCGAGGCCGTCGTCAGGGCTTCTGATTCGCCCTCCTTGTTGACGGCGCGCACGCGGAACTGCAAAAGCGATATTCTGTAATCTACCGTAACCCACTACCGTACCTTGTACTCGTGTCCGGACTGGAGATTGGGCACGTGGTAGTTGGTGACTTCAGATCTGCCGGCGGGCACCCATCTGCCAGTCGCCATGTCCATCTTCTCGATCTCGTAGTGGTCGATGGGCAGACCGCCGTCGTCGTCGGGAACCTGCCATGAGGAAGGATACGTCTGTTATTCTTGCCCCTCGCCTTTAACTTTCGTTCAGTGATCACAACGAAATGATATATGCTTGATGATAGACAAAGAGGAGAGGTAGAGTATCTGGTTCATCGCTTACCTCCCATTTCAGGTCGCATGCGTCCTCATAGACATTGGTGACCTCGATGGGGCCGATGGGAATGGTCGGCTTGCCGAGAACGATGATCTCCGCAGAGTGAGTGTCCTGCAATCAACATTCTAATTTCTGGTCCGATCCTCAATCTTGATGGTGGGCAAAACTTGAGTTGTAGACAGATCATTTGCGAGTTGCTTACCTTTCCGCTCTCATTCGTCGCAGTGAGTGTGAAGATGCCAGCCTGAGCTCTGGTCGCATTCGAGAGGACGAATTTGGTCTTGTAGTCCTCGTATGTGATCTGGAATAGGTTGATTCTGTCTCTGGCTTCGAATTCCAATTCAACCAATGATTGCGGAACGATGTTGACATGTTGATATAAGAGCGAAAACACTCACGCGAATCTTGGGATCGTCGAGGACCTTCTCCTTGAAGGTCCACACCTTCTCTGGAGGCGGCTCGCCCCTCACAGGGACGTCCCATTCCACGTTCTGGCCGCACTGAAAGGCGGTTCGTTGTTATTGTGTCATTTCTAAAGGCAGCATTCCCAATATTATCGCTGGGTCAAATGGTGAAACTTTAAGAATGAGTGAAGCACATTTCAAACTGACGATTCTTATTGAATTCCAATCCGATCACTCACCTTGATGGTGATAACCTTCATCGCTTCCTTGTCGATGTACGGCCTCAGTCTTCTCGGCTTGGCGACGACCTTTCTCGACGAGTCGGATGCCTCACCAGGACCGGCCTTGTTCACGGCTCGCACGCGGAACTGCAGAACCGGGTATTAGACAATTCAGAAAAGCTGGAACCGGGAAATAGTACCTGATACTCCTCGCCCTCCTTGAGGCCGAGCACCTCAGCAGCGGCCTTCGTTCCATCGACCTGCGATTATTGATTTATTCAAGCGATCGATAACTACCGTACCTTGGCGCACTCCTGCCACTCGCGACCGTGCTTGCCCTTCTTCTCCACGATGTACTGAGTGATCGGGGCTCCTGAGCGGATTATCGATTGATTAAGAATCCAGGATGATACTGTAGGGTACCGTACCTCCATCAGTGGCGGGCGGAGTCCACTCGAGGTTGACTCTGTTCGCATCCCAATCGACGACCTCGACGTCCGTCGGCTTGCCGGGAATGTCTGCAAAAGTGGAGATGAGGAAGGATTCAGATGACGTCATCGTTGAACTTCGTATCATTATGAGTTAGACCATAGTTGCGCACCGTAAGGATTCTTGGCGACGGTGGCATCAGTGGTTGCGAGTGCATCCGACTCGCCCTCCTTGTTCACTGCCTTCACACGGAATTGATACGTCTGGCCCTTCTTGAGACCGTCGATGTGCGCCTGAGAAGATTATAGTTCGCGTTTTTCCATTTCCCATGTTCGAAGAATGATTATTCGCAGCATTTCAATGTCGATTCGGTTACGTTTCGATAGAGTTTCAAAGGTGCTGTAGTATTATCAAAGCAGTGGACAGAAGCTCTTTCAGAATACAGAAATAATGCTTGCATCTCATGTGCTACGTTTTCTGGATAACCGTCATGCTCACCTTGGTATCCTTAACCTTGGCGCACGGCACCCACTTGCCCGTGTTTGTGTCCAGCTTCTCCACTTCGTAGTGAGAGATTGGCTCGCCTCCGTCGTCGTCTGAAGTGGATTGGATGATATTTGATCTTTCAAGGTTGATCTTTGATCTTTGATCTCCAATCCCTCACCGGGCGCCTTCCAAGACAGATTGCAGTTGTCTTCGAAGACGTCGTTCACTTCGAGGGGTCCATTGGGCCTCGATGGACGATCGAGGACAGTCAGATTTGCCTTCTCCGTGTCCTCGCCGTGAGAGTTCTTCACGTGAAGCTGGAAATAGAGGGATGAATCTCGCGGAGAAGAGAGAAAACCCGTAAAAGACGTTTTTTGGGAAAGTGAAAATATCCTTGGCAAAGTGGAAAAAATCGATCCGGTCCAAAACTGGTGTGCAGGTAGCACACACCGAGGGTAGCCCACTGGCAGCTTTTGGAATCACCTGGGTCACTTTTCGCCGAGTGGTGATGTATGTTTCATTGAAACATAACCCAGCCGACATTGCGATTTCGCAATCATTTCAAACAGGCATGGGTGCAAAAAATCCGCAAAATTCAGGTGATCATTCACCCCAAGTTACATCCCGATTGCTTTCAAACTCGACGAGAAAAATAACTTTTTCTCATATTTTATATTGCAGCTCAGTCGGGAGTTATGGTAGAACCCTTTTTTATTTCATGAAACAGTAGATAAGGATGCC